>JAQGDG010000431.1:0-154017 GCA_029844215.1 Przewalskia tangutica
CAAAGTTGACTAAGTCAAAGGCCACCAGACTGATCCATGTGAAACTTATCCAAGCCACACAATCAGGTTAATCTTAACCTCCATCATGTTATATATCAGATGCTAGTGCAAGACAAGCTCCACACTTAGCAAAATTTCAAAAGAAATCTCAAGAGCTCTTATGTTTTCTGAGGTATTTTCAAGAAAATTTTCAATTTTGTCCAATAATCTCCCCACTTTAAACCAAGGTACCTAAGGGTATCAGAAGTGTTTCTCAACAGAAAGATCCCGAAACGTGGTGTTTTCGTATTAGTCGCAAGGCGAACCCAGAGGTTCTTCAACCTGCTTGAATCAGCATGAGTTGTTCACGAGTTTGGCGATCGGGCTGAGTCGATGCGAACGGCCGAAAAGTTGGCGAGCTAAGGTCGCTAAGATCGATTTTGCAGTCTCGAATTGCTATTTAAGCAAAATTTATGTATAATCTCTGGCTCATTTGTAATTGAAGATCTCACGCGCTAAGGTTAGAAATGACCTGCGTGATATGTATTATGAAGTCGATGTCATATGGAATCTTTAGGAGCCCAAAACCGGAATGGCATTTAGCCTTCGAATCAAATACAATTTTGGTCAGCAGGTAGAATCGTCGCATGCGCACTCTTACCTGAGGATTTGTGCGTTGTAATCGGACATGGTTGATATCATAAGTTATACCAAACCACTGGTTTGAGTAAAGGATCGAAAACGACCAGACAAGGTTCTCATGTTTAGCCGTAATGACATCGTAGAAGTTGTAATTAGTTGTTTTATATCACATGGAATTTCATATGTCTGTTAAGCGTGTAATCCCTATTGTTAACTACTGTTGGGCCTTAAATGCGCGCGTGTCGGTTATTGACCCGCCTTGAAAAAAGGTACAAACGAGCAGGTGTCAAAGAAGACATTATCTAGTTTTGAATTAGTGACTTGCACTTTGAAATATTCTGTACGCGGAAACTGTAGCTAGACGCACTATAGTCATTATAGTCAGCATACCACGTATCGCCGTATCAATTTAGCGTTGGATTAAAACCGAAGAGGTATGTGAAACTTTCATCTCTCGAAAGTACGATTAAGTTAAAATGAGCAAAGTACTAAGTAGATCGTGACAAGATTTTTTGACAAACTAGTCTATTTGATATCCTTGCTTATTTTACACGTCGTCCAAGTTGATCGAAAGTAAATTAATTCACTTGTTTAAATATTATGATATCTGTTTTTCAAAAGCTAAGAGATTTAAGTATGTCGAAGTATTTCGATACTTGTTTTGTTGGTGTTTTGTTTCGGGTTATAAGGATAAAATGGCGTTGGCAATGTATGTTATAATGCTGGCTGGAAGTTGATTAATAGCTTATGAAAAGTTTAAGAGTGATTTACTTCACCAATTTAAAGTTGCGGACTTAAAGAGTTTTAAAGTATTTCTTTGAGCATTACTGCTTAAACGTATAAGTCCTCGATAGAAATACTGATTAATAAAATGAATATAACGACTTTATGGGGAGTTGGTTATATTGGTTTATGAAAGATAAATGGCTGATTTAAACGGCGCACCATTTAAGGCACACCGCTTCAAGGGGGTTTTATAAGAAAAGCCGAGCCACTTGATTTAGAAACTTAACTTGATTTCTAAGTGTGTCACATTTACCGAAATGTACTCTGACTTGATACTAGGATTAATAGGCATCTGGAAGTTTTCTACTAAAAGAGTCATTTGTCTAAAGAGTATATCGTAGCGACTTTGGGTTAAATTCCGATTTTTGTGTAAAAGACATATAGCGCTATAGTAAAACTAAAATGAGAAGCAGATACGAATGTACATATAGTAAGTTGTGGGATTTCTTAACTCGCTTATATATTATGATACAAGCCAGAAAGTTTATGTTATGCTATAGCCTGACGGCGCCAATGGATATATTATTCGCCATGGGTCATTCTCGGGATTGCAAAGATTAATATTTCCGCGATTTGCTACCACGGCGCAGCAATACCTCACGCGAGTCCGCATGGCCATGCTGGTGAAGAATCCCACGCGGCGGTCCAGCCCCATGGCGTAATACCTCACGCGAGTCCATGCATGTGGAAGCCAGCCCCATGAGTAATACCACACGCGTCCACGCGATCTACGCGGGCGAATAGGTCCTGCGCGAGCGGGATCAAGAACACATCGCGCAAGCGAAGTACTGTCCGCTGATCGTGAGCTTCCCATTTTTATGAATAAAGATACTCACATTTACTTCATCATAGTAAGGCATGCAGTACCGCTTATCGAAAGCACATCATACATGTTCCGGTTTTATTATAGACTTCATGATTTCATTACGCATTTCTCAGTTCCACATTTGGTACACGTTGCATCGACTTCTTCTGGCCATGTCACGCCACAGTAGTACGCGCTGCTGATCCTCGGCCTGTGATCACTGTCACCTGCCGGTGGCCTTGACTCCGAGGCTTATCCCCGGCATTGCTTCGTTGTCGACATTTCAGGGTAATGGCGCAAATCTCGTCCCGCCAAAGTCATATTCTGTGAGGTTCAGAGTCACATTACGGATCAAGCTGTAAAGAAAAATGGCTGTTCTATTTTCTGGATTGGTATATTTTTACTGGCGCGGCCTTACTCGCCAGCCTCCGTTGTTGTTTATTGTCTGGGCTTTATATATGTTCGCCGCATCTTCTCGATGTATACTCGACTGCGGGCGCCCAGTAGGCACCAGCCATGCCCGGTCGGGTCGAAGAAATGCATACTCGACTTTCGGCTTATGCGGATTTAAGTCGGATGATGTAATGCGGATTCTTCCTATTCTCTGAGCATGATTATTTGTGAAATATATAGCGCGTAGGACGACGCGAGGTTAAAGGAGTTGATTCGTGTCCTGACTGGCTCTTCAAAGTTGCTGACCTAACATGAAATGTTATGACTTGAATCGTTAAAAGTCAGAACCTCATTCATGAAGTAACGGGTACCTACTTGAAAGAATAAAGTTATCTTTAATTTCAGAATGAAAATAAGCATCAATGTTAATGCAAATATTAATAAAAGAAAATGTATCGACAATCAATCGAATTAAAACGATAGAATTCTCCATCCGTGATGTGTTTCAAGATAAGACAAATTGTATTACATTTTGATCACGGTCGCTTAATAAGATCATTATAAACATATTGGATTTCTTGATTTTCCAAAGTAACAAACTGATTAAAGAGAAGGGATCAGAATCTAGTTATAAATATTAAACTCATTTTAAAAGTATATCATACTGACTTTGGGTGCCGGTAAGTGTTGCCAGTGCGAATGCGATGGTATTTGGTTCTGACTGGCTTTAAAGGGAAGTGCGTGGTATTGTCTTGGATTTGGTTTTTAAAAGAAGGTGGCGAAGTTGTTTTGTTTACTTAAAATGATAGTTACTCATTTCGATACTACTGGCATTGGGACGTGCGACTTTCAAGGGAAGAAACGGATCTTTTACGAAAGTTGTGCTTAAGCAAGATTGTTAAAACCGATTGTCGCATAAAGAAAGTACCTTGCAGAGTAACTTGGCTCATGTTTTGCTTCAGAGGAATTTGCAATGATTCCAAGGCGGTGTTGTCTTGATAAGTAAACATGTTGGCGATACTACGCGCGCATTGTCTTTGAGACTTAAAGGCGTTAAGCGGGTTTTCTATTGCGCTTATGCTGGTTTTACGATATGTCGGGTTGTGTTGCATTATATCACATACCCTCTCCGATTTGTTGCGTTGCGGTTAGCTACCCCGCGGGGAGTGGAATACTTTCCTGGCGTGCGTCCACGGCCCATGCTGACTACTGTAAGTCCGTGAATCATCTGCAGCATACCACGCGGAAAGTATTACCCCACACGTACGTCCACGTAATGCATGATTGCGGAGTCCAGAAATGCCCATGTGGTTAGCATCCCTGATGCGCAGGAATACCACGCGTGGTCCACATGACTTTACGGACTACTGTATCCGGTGAGTAGGACTCGCACAATGATACTAAGGGGGCTGAGAACGGCCCAACTTCGTATCATCGGGCGTGGCTCAGAACACCCGGCCAGCGCCAGGATACAGCTTTATAAGATTGTTGGCACGCAGGCTCCGTAGATGGTCGCGGTTGCCCCGGCCAGTTTTATGACGCAGTCGGGATCTCGTGTGTGGTGCTTTCCTACTTGGTTCGTGACGGTTGTTTTGCGGCACAGCGGACTCGTGTTCACGTACTTTTGGTGTTATATTATATCATGTATCGCCAGTGAGGAAGGAGTTCTACCGCATGATTGATATTGCGACGCGTGAGACCCATGGTTAGTACTTGAGGATGACTTTGAGGGTGTGAGAGTCCTCGACGGATACGCATCGGCTATATATTGTGTAATCAGAGTCGTTATCATACATATCTCTATTTTTATATGTGATTCCACATGATTTCACGATTTTCAGTTTCGTTATATCGTACCTACCGCATCACCTCCGGGGTCATGCTCATGCTGGCGCAGTAGAGGTACACCGCTGATCCTCGCTTCGTGGATCAGGCCATAAAGCCACAGTCAGAAGTCTGCTTTCTCCGAGGTTATTCTGCAGGCCTCTCTGCCACAGAAAGGTTTGTGTTATCTGGTGGGTACGGTGGGCCTCATCTGTTAGAAAGGTGGTTTAAACTTAGAGTGTCCGTAGTATCACAGTGAGTCAGTGTTTGTAAGATGTAATGGCTCAGATGATATATATAATACAGGCGGCGATTGCTTTGCCAGCCTGCTTTATTTTGCATTGTTTCAATGTCATGAGTTTTATTTCCATACATTTTTCATGTACGCTTGTGTGCCTGGGTAAGGCACCAGCCAGAAAGTCTGAGGTCAGAGTGACAGAAATAAAGAAGTACAAAGAAGAAAGATCATACCAGCAGCACGAGCAGGTGTACTTCTCTAAAAGCAAATATTGATCCAGGCTTCCGAACATAACACAACTGGAGTTACAATCGCACTTCAGACACCAGACTATCATGAATGACTGCAACACTGAGACATATGAAGTTATACAAAACTGCACTCGCTTTCTCAAAGATATATAATATCACGCATGTCAGAATATATCATCAAGATGAATATATAATATATCCATTAAGACATCAGTTTTAATAAAGAGAGGAATAAATAACCAAGAAGTTTAAAACAGTAAGTTTATGATTAACCTAGGCCATCCGCCTTAGTATCATTATGCAACTTCTACTCTCGTAGATTATTTGACCAGATAGGCCAGAGGGACTCTCTGGAACAGGTAATCTTCCTCGCATAGGACTCATTCGCCCAAAGACGGGACTATTTCACCCGCACGTAGCCTCATTGACTCGTAATATTTAGTATTCTCACATCGTAGAGCAAATTCATGAATATGCAATGCTACAAGTCTGGGAATGACCCCATAATGAATAATATATCATGTGCACAAACTCTAATTAACATAATCACGTGAACATATACTACACTGGTCAGGTTACCACTCTGACTGCAAGCTCCAAGGGGATCGTGCCTTACCTCGCACCTCCTAAAGATACAATCATCAGAGAAAATAAGCGGAAATAAAAACTCATAAAAGATAAATGTGCTGAAATAAGAAAATAGGCTAACCAAAACTGCATTTTCTCAGATATATAAATAAAACTTGAATACTTACATCTTTACAAACCCCATTTCTACAACAAAGATTACTGCACTCTAAGCACTCTTTATAACAACTATGATGGACAGTATTCACTTATACTGAGCAAGTACTCAATCTCTGTGGTGGAATTATGTGAAAGATAAGCCTCCTGAGAAACGAGCTCTCAAAATCACTTAACCGTGATCCTACGACAGATCAACAACCGGTGTACTCTACCTCAGATGTAACGAGCCTCAAGAGGCTTTCTCAAAGACAATGTGTACCAAGTATGTGAAACAAAATACAAGAAATGAAATCATGATAGTCTATATAAACAGAGACATATACATGTAATCAAACCATTTATACACACATGTGTTGTAGGGCCATGTCAAGTCGTGACTCACGCCTCAAAGTCATCATCAATTAATATAACCGTGGGTCTCACGCCCACCATATCAATCATGCTCTTGGAATTTCCTCACCGCTAGCCTATGATATAACAACACCAAGGAGTACACACAACACAGTCCCACTGTGTCATAAAACTGCACGGCACAAGGTACAAGCAACTACTGGGGACTCCACACACTAATAATGCATAAAACTCAGACGCGAGAGCCTTCAGACCGCCACATGATCGGCAGTCACCGCCTCGCACAGCGCGTTTAACCCTGGAACTCACCGGCAGCCTCCCGGGGTATAGCCACAGGGCCCGCACGAGGTACTCGTGACGGGCAGGGGCCAACCCGCCGGCATCTTCCTCGACTCTCGCACCCATGGCCTGTTGACCGCATGAAGTATTCTCACACGGGCGCACACACCGCGGTTCTCGAACTCCGTAGTTCGCATAGGTCCCAGTGGACCCGCATGATGTATTCTCGCACCTGTGGGCAATGCAATCCCCAGCGACTCATAACCAAAGTCGTGGGATAAGCATATAATACTGTAAAGACAACGGGCTTATCGTAACAACATACTACAACAAGAAACCCCTTTATTACACAACGCCACAAGATGCTAACACATGATATCATAACATGTTTAATGCTTATCAAACCAACAAAGAAAAGTATTACAAGTGCTATCAGCAAGAAAAACATAGTGCAAAGCATTTCACACAAGGTATTTTTATTTGATGTCAACAAATCCGGTTTTAACCTGTGCAAAGATACTACATACTTCTTAACTCTTTTTAAAAGATCCATTTCTTTCAGCAAAAGTCACACGACACCCAGTAGTATCAAAATGTAGAGAAACTAGTTCTTTTAAAAGTAAACCAAAACAATTTCCATACTCTTCTTTAAACCAATCTTAAGACAAAAGCACATGCCTTCCTTTTTAAACCATTTTAAGACAAAACCATGTCTTCCTTTAAAACAAAGACACTTTTCCTTTTTAAAGTCAAGAGCAATGATACTTTTTAAACCAAGTGTCTCTCTTTACTTTCAAAAATCAGTCTCCTAATCTTTAAATCATATCTTTTAAGGAAACTAACCTCCTAACTTTTTGGGAAAATGTCGGTTATCATTTTAAATCCAATGATAAAAACTATTCTTTGTTTTCATATAAAGTCGTTATAGAATAATCTTCCCATAAAGCTACATATAACACTTTATGTTTTAAAACCAACAAAGGACAACTATTCTCATTTCAAATCAAGATAACTTTATTCTTTAAAAGATCACACACTCCATTACTCAGCTTAATGAGGTTTTACAACTTTTTAACATAATTCAAGTCCTTAATATTTCATAACAAGTCACTTAACTTTGGAATCAAGTTTGGAAGGATACAAAATGGAAAATCAAATTCCTTGTAAACACACGCCATGGCTTACCGATCACTATATATTTCACAACAATCATGCTGGAAAGGATAGTGAAGAGGTTCACATACTGGCGTACGATTATCGACAATTAGCAAAATGCTCCTGTGTACTATAACCCTCATGCATTTTTTCCACCCTTCATGAGAATACGCTACTCGTAGTACTTCAACCTATAACGGTCATAAAACGCTTCATTAACTTCTGTGATTCTTCAGAGAACATTTCTAAGAACAAGTGTTCCATATTCTACTAAAATTCGGGCAAACACTTCCCCCAGAACCACTAATAAATAACCTTCACTATCAAGGCCCGCTAATAAGCCGACAACTCAGAGGTGGATTACACGCCTAACCTGGACGACAATTCCCGGTCACAATAATACTACAAGTTCATCAGAACATACAATCCAATGTAAATACAAGCTCAATTCTTTTTAATCATCCTTCCATAAATCATATACTCAATTATACATTACTACAACATGTAATCTCCAATTACAATAAGGTGGATAAAAATCATTACCTCGATAAGTTCCAAATTATCCAAGTTTTATAAGGCCGATCCCGTAGCAACGCTAGCTCCACTTTCCTTACGCTTCCAACCCGCTCAGCAACCCCTTAGTAGTTTTCTAAACAACTTCTCTTAACACTCCATCCATCTATGAAGATTTTTCTTAGTGGTTTGCTTACCACTCATCGAATAAAGTGATACAGGCTTCTTGGCTCTTACGTTGGGATTACTTTAGAATACTCAGGCGGATTATGCAAGGCTAAGGGTATTTGGGACTATACTCAACACTTCAAAGAATTTTCTACACAAAGGGGGTGTTGGACGCAGAATTATACTACGAGGGACGAGAATTTTGCCTGGAAATTTAAGCTGATTTAGGTCAAAGTCTTCAGAAATGCTGTGTGTATTTATGACCAATCCAACGGGCTAGGATCAGCATGGTGAAGTGAGGACTGGTCCAAGGGGGAGTGGAGTCTCTCCAACCAAATGTCCACCACAACAAATAATGAGACATATGTCCACTCACAAATGGCAAGGTTGGTCGCCACTTGTCCACCAAAAACGCCCACACATTACGCTCCTTCTAACCATTCCTACAGAACACGGCCACATACGGGTGACACGTGTCGCCTCTACTCGCCCAAAATATTTCATCTTCCTAAAATATCCGTAATGCCACAATATCTGGGCAAATATAGCTGGCCCCACAATATTTTACTAATAATTTTTCCCGTGGGCCCCATTTTTGACCATATTCTTAAATAAAATTCCATAGATTTCAAATATTCAAAAGATACAATCACTCAAATCACTAATTCCATTAATCTAACCTTTTTTCTCTTTCATGGTAATCCTGAAACTTTTCCTGTAAAAATCACATCTTTTCTTCCTTTCCAATTTTTCGTGTCGATTTCGCATTTAACGCCTTCTCGATACATACCTCGGAAATCACTGTGTGTCTAACATTCTCTCCCCTGTGTAAACATATCGTCTCAGGGAACGTTCCTTCTAAGTCTCCAAATATACCGCGCCTGGATAGTCTTCCTTACGCTGTTTCTTATGAAAACCAATTACATGCTGGCACATGGCCATAATACACACATACGCAAATTCCACATCTGTTGTAATGGTTAATCATCTCTAAAGCGTGATAACAATACTTCAATAGCTCGCACCCATGGTCCAGTAAAGGATACTTTCTTCACAATTTTTACTTTATAAAAAGCGACACTTGCATCTTCTTAGCACTCTCTTCGCTTCTTTTTCTTACTTCGTTGCATCTCTCCTCGCACACACTGCAATCCTCTTCCTAATGTTACAATGTGCATTTCACACTTGCTGTTTGGGCTTTTCAAAATTCTCGGGCACAATTTCAACTTAATCATCATTAATCGGGAAACACTTCGAACGGGATTCTCGAGCACTTTTCCAAACATAAGAATATTGAAGATTCGACGTCGTTGATTTCTAGTCGACCCTGGGTTAGCTGATTACATGCTTATTGTGGCAACCTGCCTATTCGCATAAACGATCAAAGGCCTGTAAAGTACCTCGGTCAGTTTCTCGCTTCCAAATTCGTCACATTCTTCCGGTGGTACTTTCAAGAAGACCCACTGGCCAACTCAAATCAGCGTCGACGCCCGCATTATCCGCACTCACTTCGGCTGACTGAATCACATTAACCCTTCTCGATGTTTCACCCTATCCACATCTCAGCCGGTAATCAAGTATGGACTCAAATCTGATCTATCCAATCCCTGCCAACATCGAACCAATCGACTTCGAATAACCTACACTTCCGCCATAGCAGCAAGGCTTCTTCATATGGCGACACCCGGATTACCGAAATGGAAGCATATAATACTCACCCAACAAGAGGTAAATAATCCTTACAGCCTACCTCGAATCAAAACACTGGCCAGTAACCTATCTCAAATGTCTGGATAAACACTGCTTGCTCTGCCGGTCCCGAGTGGTAAACGCAACACCGAGACTCCACCCGAGTTCCTAACCCCTACCGTAAAAACTCCGTAAAAGAAATAGTCAGAAACTGGCTCCACCGTCACAATATAATAATAAAGCAGATCCTCGCTCACGACTCCGACCTCAAGATCTCGCGATCGGTGCCCTACCACGCACTTTACATGTGTATCCATCGAGATAATCGCTTAACATATAAACTTAACAGAATGAATAAATAATAAGTTAGCCGATATATGCTACTCCTCCTCGATGTAAACAAAATCTAAAAGCGCACTACAATTTTTTTTTATAAAGTGACTCACAAGATACGACCATACAGCACTCCTAAGAGTTTACATAACAATCGTGGACGTGATTTTGATGTGGTCCCGCCATACCCCTAATGCACACAAAAAGTCTACAACCTCGCGGAACTGCACTAAAATACAAAGCCTCCGAGAAATAGCTTTCTAAGAATCATCAAAGTTGATCCAGAGAGTGATCGCCAGTTACGTGACTCTCAACCCGCAAAGATTTAACGCAGCCTCAAGCGAGGTCAAGCATAAAATATGTACTGGGCATGTAAAATCAAAGTATTGTAATTAAATCATAGTAGCTCAAAAATACAACCAAGGCATATATGATAACACAATTAATGCGCATTAATCGCGTGCTCATCAAGAAAGTAATGAAGCATTACACCTCAAACATCCTATTTCAACATATACGAATAACCATAGCCACACAATGGCTAAAGACGAACACCACACTTAAATGTCAAAGCGCCTGTGAATTTCATCATCGCTTTAATCGCTAGTGTAAAATCTAACCATGTGGACGCGCCTGCATCCTACTCACCGCTTCGGGCAGCATAACACACAACACATATATACCTATATCCTCTCCGCGTGGAATTTCACACCGCTGATAGCCGTAGTGAAACTATAACCACGTGACGCACCTGCGGTATCCCACCTCACTATCGGGCGCATACATACACAATAAGAAGTACATATATATATATATATCTCACGCCCGTGGAATCCCTCATCTCGGTACATGACTTCATGTGAGCTAACCCACAAGCGATAGTCGATCCGAATTTAACCCGCATCTCGTCGGCATGCCTCGGCCCAACCTCATCGAAGCACGTCCAGGTGCATGCCTCTAATCCTCATCGCAAGAATGTCCAAGGATCAACCACAATGGAAGATACCCATGGAATCCCACATCACCGCTGCACGCCCGTAAGCCATATCGCACGCCTAATCCCTCATCGAAGATGTCCAGCGCGCATGCCTAATCCCTCATCGTAGCATGTCCAAGATCAATCACAGAAGCATACCCGTGGAATCCCACATCACCGCTGGGCACGTCAGTAAACTCATACTAGGACAATGGAAGCATACCCGAATCCCACCTCACCGCTGCACGCCCAAGTAAGTTCACAATAAGACAACGGAAGCATACCCAAAGGAATCCCACATCACCGCTTGACGTCCAAGTAAACTCATAACTTCTTTAGACTTTCATTAACATACAAATGGATCTCATTTACACCAAGGCACTTTTTCATATCAATTTATCAAATCCGGGAAATTCAACCCAAAGTACTATGTATTTCTATTCTTTCCAAGATCCCTTTTCCACATAAGCACCTCAAGATACTAACACCGTAGTATCGAGGCTTATCTACATTTCAAACAAGTCACTATACTATTAGAAATATGCTTCAAGCTTCTAAATCAAGTGACCTCATTTTAAACTTAAGCAATTTGATGCCTTTAAATCAAATTGCCCTTCTTAGTTTCAATTCTTTCATCTAGTTCTACTTTATTCGAAAACCATTTCTTTAACCTTCCATAAAGTTACTATAACTAACTTCCCATAAAGCCGTTATACTAACTTTATGCTTTAAACTAAGACTATCTTATCCTTTCATAATGTCGTCATAACTAACCTCACATAAAGCCGTTATAACTCCTTATGCCTGTGACAACTTCGCTCTTTATGACCAAGAGACTTGTACTTCAAATCAAGTTACACAACTTTCAAAATGCTTCAAGTCTTTACTTTAGAAGACAAAATTTTAACTTAGAAAAAACAAGTTCTAACTTTATAATAGTTCCGTAATCAATACTTTCAAATCAAGTATTCCATACTTTTTCACATCAAGAAGTCCTGTTTACCCCAATAATAACCCATTCTTATAACCTTCTCGCGACAAGCGAGTTAATCTTCTAACCCAACCGACTAGGCATCTTTAAAATAAGTCAAGTATATCAAATGACTTTACCTTATTTAAATCACGACGTCTACCGACATACATTTATTGTCACGACTGCCCGGAAAGTTCGTGGATCGTGCCTTACCCGGGCACCCAAGTAGCCATACATCAGAGAAATCAGCTGAATATAAAACAACCAAGATCTGAAACAGTATAAATAAGACACGCTTGGAAAAGTTGCCTACATAAATATATATAAGTACCCCAAAACTAACGCTATATCCCACCTTACAACAGCTCTACGCACTCTCTAAGAGTTTAAACAACAATGGCGGACGTGGCCCCGCCATACCCCGAATGCAAATATCTACAACAACAGGGACCATACCAAATGCTAAGCTCCGAGAAACGGAGCCTCAACGCTGAAACGCAGGATCCTAAGAACGGGATCAACAGTAAGAAAGACCTTACTCACGCAGATGAACGCAATTTCCGGGCGAGGTCAAGACAACAAGTACCAAGTATGCGAATCAAATATCAGAAACGTAAATCATAGTAGTCTATATAAAGCAGAGACATGTATGATAACCAAAACTACGCTCACACAATAAGTAGTTATGTCAAGTCGTGACTCACGCTCAAAGTCATCATAAAACCGCACGGTAACATAAGGCATAGCCGACTACTAAAACCCACAGATAAACACAAGGTCAGAATCGACATGAGATCCGCCCTGCATCGTCACATGATCAAAGCCGCCACCGCCCGCAGATCTAACGTGGCGCCCAGCCCTGAATCTTCCCGTAGCTCCGCATAGGCCAACTGATAGCCCGCATGAGGTATAACCCCGCATCGGGTAGCTACTCCCTGCAGCCGTTCTCGACTCGCCGCCCGCATGGCCACAAAGACCGCATGACCACAAGCGGCCGCATACTAACTCGAACTCCAGCCTCCATAGGCCATACTGCATCGCATAAGGTATTCTCGAATCATAGTCCAACGACCGCCCGAAGTCTACCCCGACGACGGCAGCTTAACCCCTAATCACGTAGTGATATAATATCAACATGACGCTTTATCGCTAAACAACCTAAGCACAATAAGTGGGAAAACCCTCTACACAAACATCACAAGATACTAACTCACGTAGGATCCTAACATGTTTACTTATCAAGTCAACAAGAGTATTACAAGACTATCACAAATCAATACAATCGTTATTCACACAAGGTACTTTCTACATTATGCTAACAAGTTCGGTTTTTAGCCCCAAAGTACTTCATGTATTACTCTTTAAAAGATCCGCTTCTTTCACAAAAGTCACACAATATCCGTAGTATAAAATAAAGTTGATTATCCTTTCAAGTAAATCAAAACATTTCTCTTTGTAAAATCAAGTAACAACATTCTTTCCCAACGCTTTAAGTTTGCTCTAATTTCAATTACTTCAAGTTTCTCATTTTCAAAGTTTTCGTAGTTCATGTTTTAATCCTTAAAACAATTGAGAAACATATACCTTATGTAGTAGGTTATTATTGCTCATAACACTTATTACAAAGAACATGATCTAGGAAATGAATATCATTTTGTCTCATCTAGCTCCTATGCAGATGGAAGTTTCTACCGTTTTAATAATACTTATTAGTCAAAACATTTTCCTTTATTAGCGCCATTGTTTGTTCGACATTCATTCCGATTTCCAAATCAAGAAAACATCATTCCTTTGAAAACCAAAATACTCATTACTCACGAACGAGGTTTCACACTTTTAACAAAATTCACATTAGTATAATTAAGTCAAGCCTCTTATTTTCTTAAATCAATAAACATTCTTTTTATCACTTCTTAAGCCGTTATACCTAACTTCCCATAAAGCTAGTATAACTCTTAAGCTTAAAACCAAGTGTTACTCTTCTTTCAAAAAGGTTTCTTAATTCTTTTGAACTACTTCAAGATCTTTATTATTCAGCTTAAGTCCAAGACATTGCCGTAATTATTATTCGTGCTTAAGTCCAAGACATTGCCGTAATTATTATTCGCAATAATACACGCACGCCTACCGCATTATATACATATTCTTTAAAATATCATGCTCAAGAGGATAGGAAGAATCACATACCTTCTCGCAAATCCACCGCCAAGTCAATATGTCGCTACAGAGAATCGACCTATAATACCAAATACGCCTATCAACGCTCAGATCAGATCGCATAAAGCTCTAAGCGTAGGGTTCTATATCCTACTAAAGTCACAAAGACTTCCTACCCACAGCTACTCAAGTTCATCGTGAAAACAATGTAAAGATGCTTCTATTATTCTTCTTTAAACCCTTCACCGTGATATCGCTCAATTCCTATTCTTCAATATCCTTCTAAGTATTAATACATATTCCTATACTTCTACAAGACGATATTCTAATTACAAAAGGAGTGATAAGGTTATTTACCCTGAAGCCCAATAATATCCTAGATAAAAGTCGCACTGAAAGCAAGGTTTAGCTCCTAAGTTGTACGCCCAGAGCTCTAAGAAAACCTAAGTTCTTCACAACTTCTACTAAGGACTATGGATTTGGGCTAGTGGTAATTTGGGCATTATAACAATACTAAGGCAACATTTCTACCAATGAGTGGTAGTGTTTCTGCCAGGCTGTATGGGAGTGCTGTTTCCCGCCGAGCTTCTCAAAGTGGGATGTGTTTGGACGAAACAACAAGCAGGGAGAGTGAGGATTTGAGACTTAGAAAGATTGCTTCAATTTAGATGAAATAACTCTTCAACAAGTGGTATTTATAGGTCAAGACATGGCCAACCAACGGCCAAGATGACGCCAAGTGCAAGGCAAGTGTAGGGCGAGGATTAGGTAAGTGTCCTTGGCCAACTTGCACACAAAATATCCTACCAACTCCAAGACAAAATCGACAACCCAATCGGCCCTAAAGACGCCTCAAGTCCATCAATCGGCGGTGACAAGTGTCGCCTCCCGCTGGTCCGTAATGTTTCGCCTCTAAAAATCCGCAAAATTAGAAATGGCATAGCCTAATTTATCCTACGCGAGTCTTGTAAACGCTTCGCTGAAAAACGACTTAATCAAAGGCCACATAAAGTGAAATTCTGCCAAGCCACTCAGTGGGGGTACTTGTCGCCTCCTACTGGCCCAAAATATTTCATCTTCCAAAATATCCACAATGGCCAAAATCTCAAAACCAAGCTGGCTCTACAAACTCAGAATTTCTCCCTGTGGCCCCACGTGACCATTTCCAAAATAAAATTCCATAATTCTCTAATATTCCAAGAAGTCCTAATACCAAACTGGGAATCCAATTCCCATTAACTAACCTTTTTCTTCACAAAACCTAAACTTTTCCGTTAGAAAAATCACATCTTTTCTTTCTTTCCAAAATTTCACAGATTCTCGCACGCATATCCTCACATACATACCTAAACTACGGGTATAACATTCTCCTCCTTGAAACATTCGTCCCGAATGTTCCTTCTAAGTCTCAAAACAAACAAAAGGCCAAGATAGTCCTCACCGCTATACTTATGAAAACAACCACGCCACACCGGTCCCAATACAACAAGCACCATACTTATCTCCAAGTCCACGAGGAATCACCTTATCACAAAACTCCTACTCAGATCTAAAAGATACTCCTTCGCTCCTACACTTTACAAACGAACGATCACACCCATGCTCGTAATACATGTTCGCTTCTTTCCCTTACTCGTCGCGGATACCACTTTTGTCACTTTGTCGCGAGCCTTGCCCGATTTACCAACAAATGGTACCGGCTGCTTGCGATCCTCGAGGCATGCCCTTCGCCCTCTCGTGACGTGCTACACGAGAGCCACTGCGCCGTTCGTTTCCGCGGTAGAGGCTCGCCTCTTTATACGCCACTAAGTACAAACATCGCCCGGCGTGAACGCGACATCGAGATTCACCGAAGTTCCTAACCTTGCTCGTAACTCTTCCGTAAAAGAAACAACCGCAACTTGGATTCCATCGCCGCTAAAAGCGGCGAGGCACCCAGCACTCTACACCCTTCCCCGAAATAATCATCTCGCAACTTACTACCTAGTACACCCGCTTGACTAAAAGATAAGACGGTTGACCTCATCGCCCGACTACAGTCGAACGATCCATCTAACTCGCATAATGGTTAATTCAAACTCGGGCCTAACACCTCGTGACTTAACACAAAGCGACCACCACAACCGACTTCACCACCATACGGCCGCTGGTCGACCCGCCACACGGCCTCAACCCGACCCTAGCAACGCGCAAACACTAGCTCCTTATCTCAACAATCTCACCAATCACGCACTTAAAACCTAGCGGCTTCTGCTCAACTACCTTCGCTTTCACATTACTAGTGATTCATCCCCAAAAATCTCAATGATACTATGCACTCGGGGTCAAACACAAAATAATTCTTTTACTAAAGATGGCCTCGCCTAAGCGTCTTTACGATACATTCTAAGGCTCCTAATTTCTATCCCCAATCTTTCCCGATTAACTAATCATGATTCCCAACCACGCTAACACAATGCTATCCAAAATAATACCTAAGATATTCGCCACACATATAAATCTCTAAAAGGGTTGGGGATATACCAGTATCTACACGGCACTTCCCCAGTCGTTTCTAGTCAAACCCGCCGGGCGATGACGGAAGCGTGATGAACTATCCACCGATCCTCGGCGTCGAAGTCTCTACATCCGCACCACCCTCGCGGACAATTCCGCGCAAATGTCCTTACCGGCCGCAAAAATAACAAGCCGACGCAGGCACGACACTCCCACGCATTTATTATCGATCACAACGCCACACCGGTGCTGGGTGGCTCCTCTCGCTAACGCCTTCCTCTCCGCACCATCAACCGCAGAATCGACCGGGTAGCCGAGTCTTCCTACTTGCATCCTTCCTCATAGAACATTCCTCGCTACATGCTCGACGTCGCAGTAAAACAAGCACTGAAGAGACGACATCCCCGACGACGCCGCCACATCGCGAACACCGAGGAAAATCAACTCGCGAGGGACACTCAGATCGCGAGGCGCATGTTTAATTGGCCGAGGCGTTCGCTCGAGAGTTACCAAACGATCTCGCCAATCGGGCCCTCTTCGCGATCGGTTAACTGTCGATCTTTACATCTCTCACCACGCACATAATCCTCGAACGCAAGCCGCTCATTCCTCGACCGAATAGCTACTTCTTCACAACCCTTCTTAGATAATCATCAATATCCTTGGTATACCGGCATATAAAATACTTCTCGCCGCTAAGTCCTTGTTAGTAACAGGCCGCTCTTCCAATTCATATTTTCACAAGCCGCGGAACCGGCGTCCAGATGTCATGGCCGCAGAGGAATCGCCGCCGCGTACAACTCACACCGGGCGACGCCTCGTAACTCCTCGCATTTAAGCATCACCTCAGTGATGATCGCCTGTGTCTTCTAAATTCAGATTTACTCGCAGCCTCCTTCGCCGCTTCGCTCTTCTCCGGCCCGAAGTCGTCAAGCGCGAGGCATCACCGTAAAGGAAAGGAATACGTGTAGGGGTCCAACTTATAACACAACTCTAAAGCACGATCTCGAGTGAGAAGAATGGAAACCAATCCTAAATATCCTATAGCCTCTCGACATCGGTGTGGTGTACAACACACCGATAATCAAGACTCTACTAGATACGGTCAGAGACACTTCCTTCCGAGGATTAATCGCCGATACCACTTTTTGTCACGACCTGCCCGGCTCGTGGATCGTGCCTTACCCGGCACCCAAGTAGTCATACATCGTGAGAAATCAGAATATAAACAACCAAGATATGAAACAAAGATAAATAAGACACGCTTGGAAAAGTTGCCTTTCTAAGCATAAATATATATAAGTACCCCAAAACGAACAGCTATATCCTAATCCTTACAAATGTGCTCATGCACTTAAGAGTTTAAATAACAATGATTGGTTCTCGCCATACCCCGAATGCAAATATCTACAACAACAGTGGACCATACCAAAATGCTAAGCCTCCGAGAAACTGAGCTTTCCCAACGCCAAACGGTGATCCTAAGAACGGATCAACAGCAGAGTACTTTACTCGCAAGATGAACGCACTTCAAGCGAGGTCAAGATAACAAGTACCAAGTATGTGAAATCAAAATATCAGAATGAAATCATAGTAGCTTATATAAAGCAGAGACATGTATGATAACCAAAACTACAACACAATAAATAAGTAGTTATGTTGTCGTGACTCACGCCTCAAAGTCATCATAAAACCGCACGGTGGCATGGCGCATAGCCGACTACTAAAACCTACAAGATAAACAAGTGTCGTGAATCAGATCACGAGATCTCTGTGACCATCACATGATCAAAGTTCACCACTCCCGCAGATCTAATTACTCGATGTCAGATCACTAGGTGCCCGGTAGGCACAACACGCCCGTTCGTCGTGATGTTATTCTGCTTATAACAATCTTATTAAAGCAAACATGATCTAGAAATGTAATACAATTTTGTCTTATCTAGCTTCTACGCATGGAGGTTTCTCCGTTTTAATATAATTACTTATTTGTCCATACATTTTCCTTTATTAACGCCGCAGCGGTTCGCTCGATACTTATTCTCACTTCCGAAATCAAGAAACATTATTATTTAAAACCAAGTACTTCATTACTCACGAATGGTGTTTCACACTTCTTAACAACTTTCATATCAATTCAATTAAGTCAAGTCTCTTATCTTTTAAGATTAAGTTTCTTAACTTCTAAAATCAATAAACCATTCTTTATCTTTCTTAAGTCGTTATACCTAACTTTCCATAAAG
The DNA here is from genome assembly GCA_029844215.1 of Przewalskia tangutica. Taxonomy (NCBI): domain Eukaryota; kingdom Viridiplantae; phylum Streptophyta; class Magnoliopsida; order Solanales; family Solanaceae; genus Przewalskia; species Przewalskia tangutica. The sequence continues at coordinate 19,000 of JAQGDG010000431.1, forward strand.
CTAGTATAACTCTTAAGCTTTTAAAACCAAGTATTACTCTTTTTCAAAACGATTCTTAATTCTTTGAAATACTTCAAGATTCTTTATTATTTAAAACTCCCAAAAGACATCAAGTAAAACCACGTCAGCTAACACACGCACGCCTACCGCACTATATACATTCTTTTAAAATATCATGCCAAGAGGATAGAAGAATCACATACCTCGCATGATTATAGACTATTAGCAAATAGCTCCAAAGCATCAGAATCCCGCTTAGCCTTTTCCACCCTTTGAGTAGAATACGCTACTGGCAGATTTCCAACCTATAACGGTCATATAAGTCTATCAACGCCTAGACTACTCAGAAATAATTCTAGATACGCATTCTTTATTCTATGGAAAATCGCAGACTTCCTACCACAAACCACACAAGTTTCATCAGAATACAAATTCCATGTAAGTACAGCTAATTCTCTTCTTTATACCATCCTTAAATACGCCTTATACTCATTTCTATACTACTACGCATGTAATTTCCAATTACAATGTAAGGACAAGATATTTACCTCGACAAGCCCAAAATTATCCAAGTTTAAACGTAGATCCCGAGCAACGCTTAGCTCCTATTCTCAGACACCCAATACGCCCAAGAAACCCTTAGAAGTTCTACACAACTTACTTAACACTTCAACCGACTATGAAGATTTTCCAGGTTTCGCTTGGACCGAATGGAAGTATAGTAGTATTTCTCGGCTTTTAGTATAAAGTGACCTCGGGATACTATAAGGTATTCGGGGCCAAGGTATTTTGAATAGTAACAATACTTGGAGAATACTTTTCTACCATGTGGGGTATTTTACGAGAACAACTCTCAAGAGTGGGATGTTTCGCCAAGGCTCACAAAGGGGAGGGTCGCTTCGACGAGCAACAAGAAGAGTGAGGGATTTTCAAGACTTAGAAAATGTTTGCGGATGAAGAAGTCTTCAACCTCATGGGTATTTATAGGAAAACAATGGCCAAGATTAAGACAAGTGGTGGGCAAGTGTACCTTATCCAACTACCACACAAAATATCACAAATATCCTACCAACTCTGACCAAAGTCTCGCACAAAAACGTGCCAACACAAGCCCTTTGTCGCCCACTTCGGCGGTGACACGCCACCCTCCCGCTGGTCCAAAAATATTTCATCTCTGAAATCCGCAAAAATAATAAATGTTGCAACCGTAATTTTCCTTCGCAAAGTCCGAAACGCTTCGCTTAAAAACGATTCTTTTCGCTAACAGGCACAAATTTCGCCCCTTGCCTAACTTAAGGCTTAAACTTTTGTACGACGCCTCACGTACATACTGAAATACGGTATAACAATATACCCTCTTATTTATAACATGCAACGATTTTTAGCTAACAACCGAATTGATTACAACATGAGTGGCTAACATGCCCATTTTCGGTTTTCCACAAGCACAAGATCCAAATCTTTTCAAACTTTAATAACAACCACGCTCACTTCTTAACTACTATAAATTGAAATCTTCATTTACACAAGAAGGTAAAGATTTTACCTCAAGAAGCCCTCTTCCAAATCTTCTTCACTTTAAAATTACCCACACGCACTTCTCATGCTCGACAACACTTTTCCTTCAAGCCTTTCCAAAAATCTCACCGGTTCATCAATTGAGAGAGGAGAGGAATTTTTCTTAGGGAAACTCTTATAAATGGCCAAGTCTTCAAGACTTGGTCCTAAAATAAGACCTCATTTGTCAAAAGACGGGAGGGACACTTGTCACCTCCCATAGGCTCTATCAAAATATCCCCTGCTTTTTCGCCTCTTCCGTAAAAATCTCGCTTGGCGCCGCTGCTCGCCCGGCCAGGCGCTGCAACCTCGAGGATTTTCAGAATATCGGGCGCCGCGTCTCGCTGATAGCGCCGCGTTCGTTGATGGCGCCGACGACGCGACGCCGCTGGGAAATTGGCCCTTCCGCCACCATGTAACTTCTAACGCCCGCAACTTCCTACCCCGATGTCCAATCGACGAGTGGTTTGTTGCGTTGGAAACTAGACTCAATGAACTTCATACTAGTCTTTTAAAACACCACAAAACTCCTAAAGAACTAGGGGATATACCGCTCCAAAGTGGACTGAACGTCTGCCTACAACATTTTGCCAACCCAACTTTCCAAATTCAAATCTTATTTCCTTTCGTACGTTCTTAACTTATCCTCTTGAATTTACGGGGTGTAACAGAACCCCGTGCAGCCTCACAACCTTCCTGATATATAACATCTCGCATAACCCTCCACCGAGTAAACAAATTCCCGATCGAAAGACAAGATAGCCGACCATCGTCCCGATCATCGGGTCGAACGCATCTACGAACTCGTACGACGATTAACTAAACTTGGGCCTAACACCTTCGTGACCCTATCATCTAGCGGGACCACCTCAAACTGACCCCACCACATTCCGGGCTGCGGGTTGACCCGCGATATGGCCTCAACCCGACCCACTTCGCGCTAACCTCTCTCGCTCCCGATCCGAACAATCTTACCACTCACGCTAAAGCTACCACTTTCATCTCACATTACCCATGGAATTATCCCACAATATATTTCACGATACCAAGTACTTCGACAAAGACCAACCGCATAATCATCCACTCAAGACTACCTTGCATCCAAGGTCCCAATCATATAAATTCTAAGGCTCACCATTTTCTCGCCCCGCACTTACCCTTTTCAACTACCCATGTTTTCTAATCCACACCTAACACAATGCTATCCGCACATAGCACTCCACACGATCTACCATAATGACCTAAACAAGTCTCTTAAGGGGTCAAGATATCTCTATAACTACCGCCACTTTCCTTTGTCGCCTAATCAAATCCTCGCTCTGGCGCATAACTACGTAAGGTGACGAACTACCATCGATCCTCAAGGTCGAGTCAGAACATCCGCGCCACCTCCGTCGGATAATTTCTCGCAAATGGCCCCGCTGGCCGCAAGCATAACAAGCTATCAAGTAGTACGACACTCCCATAAGAACACCTACCACAACGCCATACCGAGCGGTGGCCTCCTCCGCTAACACCCTTCCTCTCCGAACCATCGACCAGAATCGACTGCAGGCTAAGTCATCCCACCAGATCCTTCCTACTAGACATTCTTCTCACACGGCCCCGACGGCACGTAAAACAAACATTAGTAAAAAGACGACATTTCCCGACGACGCCTACCACATAATAACACCGAGAAATCGACCGCCAAGTAACCTATGTAAATTGCGGAACTAAACCCCGGAGTTCTCACTAACTCCTAAATACCTAACGCCCCAAGTCCGTCGAGGACCACTCAGATCGGGCGGAGGCGCATAACCGCCGCACGAAGGTCCGCTCGAAGTTACCAAAGGACCTCGCTGCTCGCCTCTTCTCGCCGATTCGTTAATCCGCCGATCTCACGTTTCTCGTCACGCGCATAAGCTCAGACGCGGCAATGTCCATGCTCGATCAAGAGCTACTCTTGTACAACCCTTTACTAGATAATCGCTAAGTCCTCGTGGACATATCGCAGCACTCTATCCTCCATGTTCGCCACTAAAGCGGGACATAACGAGCCAACGAGTCAAACTCGACATCAGATTCCCGAACCGTCCGCCTGCTCGCTCAACCTCATAAATCTATCTCGCTCGAGCTCTCTCATCTATGAGGGCAAAGTGTGTAAGAAATGCCATTGAGAACTCGTCCCAACCACCGAGGCGCATGCTCCTCAGGACGCTCCTATGAATCAAACTACGATCGCAGATCACGCAGCCGACGTGAATCTAATACCACCGATCGTGTTCGAGGCCTCGATCACTCGTGATCCGCTACAACTCGCATATAAACTCCCGAGGATCATCCACGCCCTCGACCCATAGAACTCGTGGATCGCAACTCCAAAGTCCCGGTTTCAAACCGCTTGGCCTGGTGTATTACCGGCATTACCAAATTTCGCCTATCCTCATGCTCGCTACAAGCCGAGCTAGTAATCGCCATCTCCTCGTAACCATATCCTCCGTTCTCGCCGCGGGACTGAGGCTCGTGTATCGTGTTCTTCGTAGCTACCGCCGCTTAAACTCTTCTGGGCTAGCGCGCCGCAGAACTCCCGAATGAAGCACCACCTCGTGATGATCGGCCTCGTTCTCGCACTCCTCGTGTTCCACTAGCGCCTCCTCGCCGCTCGCCTCGCCCCGTTGTCTTGGCGCAGGCATAACTAGCACAAACGAATACGCCGCAGTGAGTCCAACTTATAACACAAATTTCTAAGGCACGATCTCAGAGTGAGAAGAATGGAGACCAATCCTAAATATCCTATAGCCTCCGACATATAGGTGGTGCACAACACGCCGATAATCAAGACCCTACTAGATACGGCTCAGACACTTTCCGAGGATTAATCGCTTCGATACCACTTTTGTCACGACCACTGCCCGCTGATCGTGCCTTACCCGGCACCCTAGTGATATAATCATCGAGAAAATCAGCGGAAATAAAAACTCATAAAAGATAAATAAAGGAAATAAGAAAACAAAGCAACCAAAACTGCACCTTTCAGATATATAAATAAAAACTTGAATAGCTACATCCTTTACAAACCCCGCCCACAACAAGATTTCATGCACTCTAAGAATTTTTATAATAACTATGACGGACAGGCTCCCGCCATACCTCAATGTACAAGTACCTACAATCTCAGGAAATCATACCACAAGATAAGCCTCCGGAGAAACGGAGCTTCCCAAAACGCCGAATCAGGATCCTATGAGCGAGGAACAACAATCGTGTACTTACATGCAGATGAACGCAGCCCCAAGGAGGTCAAGATAACAGTACCAAGTATGTGAAATCAAAATACAAGAACTGAAATCATAGTAGTCTATATAAAACAGGAGACATATATGATAACCAAACTACAGTACATAATATGTAAGCAGTCACGTCAAGTCAGGAACTCACTGTTATACCCCGTTTTTCCAGAGTATGTACGTGAGGGCGTACGTACAAAAGTTTAAGCCTTAAGTAGGCAAAGGGGCGAAATTTGTTCACAACTAGCAAAAAGAATCGTTTTCCGACTAAACGCTTTCCGATTTCATGGGGAAAATACTACAACATTTATAATTTTTATGGATTTTTCCGAGAGATGGAATATTTTGACCAACGAGAGGGCTTACACTTGTCACCCTGCTGGCGGTTTGTGGCCAATTGGGTGCTCATTTCGTGGCATGTTTTGTGGCCTAAACCACGGGTCAATGTCGAGCGAATTGTGCGAGTAGACGGCTGTGGGCACTTCAGGCAAATCCACACCTCCACTTGCCCCCACTTGTCTAAATCTTGACATCAAGGCCCTAAAATACCCCCTTAGTTGAAGACTTCTTCATCCACAAAGTGTTTTCTAAGTCTTGAAATCCTCTCCGCTTGATAAGTTCGCCCAAGCCTCCTCCCCTTTGCGAGCCTCGCCAAACATCCTTCCCCTCTCGAGTGTTGTCTCGTAAAAACACCCCCCCTTTGGTAGAAAAATACTCTCCAAGTATTGTTACTATTCTCAAATACTTTAGCCCAAATACCTTGTAGTACTTTCCAAAGTTACCTCTATACGTAGAGCCCGGAAATACTACTATATTCCCTTAAGTCACCAAAAACGAAACCCTAAGGAAAATCTTCATAGTCGGTTGAAGTGTTAAGTAGAAGTTGTGTAGAACTTCTAAGGGTTGTTTGGAGCGGTTGAGCGCCTGCACAGAGCTAAACGTTGCTCAGATCGACATTAAAACTTGGATAATTTTGGGCTTATCGAGGTAAATACTATCATTCTTCTATTATAATTGGAAATTACATACCGTAGTAGTATAGAAACGAGTATGTCGTATATAAGGATGGTATAAAGAAGAAGACCGAATCAGATTTACATAGGACCGTATTTACAAAGAGACTTGTGTAGTTTGGCTGTAGGGAAGTCACGCCCAATTTTCCGTGAAATAAGGAATCAGATTCAGAATTATTCTACAGAGTAGTCTAGACGCTGATAGACTTATATGACCGTTATAGGTTGAAGCATCGCGAGTAGCATATTCTACTGGCGGTGGAAAAGGCTAGCGTGATTACAAGATTTGGAGCTATTTGCTAATAATGATAATCGTCATGAGGTACGTGATTCTTCCTATCCTCTCGAGCATGATATTTTAGAAGAATATGTATAGTACGGCAGACGACGTGTGTTAATCAACGTGGTTTTACTTCGATGTCTTTTGACCGAGTTTTAAATAATAAAGAATCTTGAAGATTTCAAAAGAATTAAGAATCGTTTTGAAAAAGAGTAATACTTGGTTTTAAAAGCTAAGAGTTATACTAGCTTTACGGAAGTTGTATAACGACTTAAGAAAGATAAAAGAATGGTTTATTGATTTTAGAAGTTAAGAGACTTAATCTTAAAAGATAAGAGACTTGACTTAATTAAATTGATATGAAGTTGTTAAGAAGTGTGAAACCTCATTCGTGAGTAATGGTACTGGTTTTAAAGAATAATGTTTCACGATTTCTAAATGAGAATAAGTATCGAACAAACCATCAGCATTAATAAAGGAAAATGTATTGACAAATAAGTAAGTATATTAAAACCAAGAGAAACCTCCATCCGCATGTAAGCTAAGATAAGACAAGTGTATTACATTTCCTAGATCATGGTCGCTTAATAAGATTGTTATAAACAAGAATAACCTACTCACACATAAGGCATATGTTGCTCAAATTGTTTTAAAAGAGAATTACGTTATTAAATGATTAAGACTATGAACTATGAAATCTTTCAAAATAAGAGACGGAATATTTGAAATTAGCAAACTTGAACTTTGGAAAAGAATGTTGTAACTTGATTTTAAAAGAGAATTGTTTTGGTTTAAAAAGGAAAGTATGGAAGTTGTTTTGGTTTACTTAAAAATGTTAGTCACTCTATTTTTTATAATACGCATCGGTGACCTTTGTAAAAGAAATGGATCTTTTAAAAGAATTTAACGCACGTAGTACTTGGGGTTAAAACTGACTTTGGCATAAAATGAAAGTACTCGAGTCAGGTGTAACTTGCCTATGTTTGCGCTGGTGATAGCCTTGTCGCGTTAGTATTGTATTTCATACCACCACGCCTCAACGAGGTCACTGATTTGTTATGATATTACTCGACGCATCGGCGTGACGGAGAATTCCACGTACACTCGCTGATAGTGTTATTCCACGGACTAGCTCTCCACGAGGTTTTACCGATTCGCCTTGGTATCCGGTGGTTGCTTTAGTACTTGCCCCGCCTCGTGGCTGATTCGGCCTCGTACTGTAGTTAGCCTTCGCACTTGCCCCGCTCGCTTTAGTGGCGGTCTCGTGACACTACTGCACCGTAGTTAGCCTTCAGATTTGTTCCTGGCCACCACGTGACACGCCTGTACCGTAGTCGGCCAGATTTGCCCCGTGTCGCCTTCGTGGTCGGGTTGTATATTATTGTTAGTACGCTTTGGTACCGGTAGTTGGCTTTCGACTTGCCCCGCTGATGATGCGACTTTGGTATTCGGTAGTTAGCCTTCGATTGCCCGCACGGTTTTATGACTCGTGGGACTTCGTGTTCATATGTACTCCGTGTTATTATATCATGATCATCGCCAGAAGCGAAGGTATTCCACGCATGATTGATGCTGAGGGCGAGACCCATAGTTATATTCGAGTGATGACTTTGAGGCGCGAGTCCCCGACTTCATGATCGCTTAATTATTATGGATCGTAGTTTGGTTATCATACATGTCTCCCGCTTATATAGACTACTATGATTTCATTTACGTATTTTCGCCACATACTTGGTACCCAGATCGACCTCCTGGGCCGCGCTCACGCCGCAGTAGGTACACCGCCGCTGATCCTCGCCATGATCACAGCCAACAGATTGGGAAGCTCCGCTTCTCGAGGCTTATCTTGCATAGTCCTCACATCAGAGGTACTTATACATTCGTGGTATGGCGGGCCCCGCCCGTCATTTTGTATAAAATCTCTTAGAGGTCTGTAGTACTGTTGTGGGCAAGGTTTGTAAGGATGTAATTGTTCAAGTTTTAGTTATATATACAAAAGGTAACCGGTTGGTTGACCTGTTTTATATTCATATCTCTTGTTTCATGTTTAAAGTTTTTATTTCCGCTGATTTTCTCTGATGTTGTATCACTAGGGTTCCCGGTAGGCACTACCACTGCCCGGATCGTCGTGACAAAAGTGGCATCAACGCAGCTAATCCTGAAAGTGTCTGCATCGTGTCTAGTAGAGTCTTGATTATCGCAGTTGTCAGGCACCACATCTATAATCGTGAGGTCGCAGGACATTTAGGATTGGTTTCATTCTTCTCATTCCGAGATCGCGCCTGTAGCCGTGTTATAAGTCGGACCCTCCGACGATTTCGCTTTACCGCTATGCCTCCGCAGTGCAACCCGGCCCAGAGGGGCAAGGCACCGAGGAGCTTCTAGTAGATACAGAGGAGTATGAGGCGCAGCCCTGGCCAAGACTGAGATAGTGCTTCAGACAAAGAAGTTTTGGCACGCCACCGCCCTAGCAGATTTAGAGTCGCAGCAGCGGGTCGCCGAGACAACAAGACTGAGCTCTCCACCCACACCGCAGTGAGAGACGGGTTACAGAGAGATGGCAGCTTGCTAGCCGTGATCAGGCCGCATGAGGATAGCCGGACGCAGCAGCTCCGTGAGCACCCGTGGTTCACCCAAGATCGGATAGTTCGAGGCTACGGACTTTCGAGTCAGAGCCCGCCAGTTCTACTGTCGAGGCCTCGAGGATGATCCGCAGGAGTTCATCCGACAGCTACGCCGATCATGAGAGTGATCAAGGCTTCGAGACCGAGCCGCTGGTCTTAGGTTCACATCGCCGCGTGATACCGCAATGATCGTTTGATTCGGGAGCCGCCCCGGGAGAGTATGCACTTCCGCATATACGACGAAGTTCTCAGGCATTTCTTGCACATTTCTTGCCTCCACGTACGGCGAGGGCTCTGACCGACAAATTTTTAATGTTAAAGCAACCGCGCATACGGAGTACAATGGAGTTCGACTCATCGCTCAGATGTCCCCGCCAGAGTAGCCGAGCATGGAGGACAGAGTACACCGCTACGCCACCGGCTAGATGACTACTGCGCAGGCTTGTTCAGTGTAGCTCTTCAATGAGGCATGGACATTGCCCGCATGCGTGCTTATGCACTTCGATGCGAGGAGCGAGAGGTCGACTGAACGACCGAGATCAGCAGTAAGAGGGCCGTAACAGCAGGTCCTTGGTGACTTTCGAGGCGACCGCCTCACAGCAGCCTCTAGTTATGCACCTTCGCCAAGACAGAGTGGTCCCCACAACCTTCAGCGCATCCAGGTATTCAGAGCAGGTCGTGGCTCCTGTGTTTCAAATTTTCGTGAGTAGAATGCTCACGGATAAGGTCGCCTTGTCTCAATGGGTGCGCCAGGAAAACTTCATAGGAGAGTGTCGCACTAATTGGGAAGATTGTTATGCTTGCGCCAACAGGCCATTTTGGCGAGATCGTCCACCGCAGGTAGCACCGTGGGATAGCACAGACTATGAGATCATTTATGGTTCTTCACCTCCCATAGCTAGGCGTGATGTTCATACACCCAGCCACGCAGCAGGTCGCGTAAGTTCTCAGCTTTAGGTCCTTGAACCGCCTATTTTTCTGCATATCCTTAACCTCTAGAGATTTGCATGCGTGATACGATGATTATATGTTGAGTACTTTGTATGATAGTGTCAGGTATATCGTGGTTTAGAGACACGGTTAGTCAAAGGATAAGTAATGGGACAAGTATGAACCTTAGAATATTACACGCCGAGACCTTAGATGTAAGGCCGCTCGAGTAAAAGATTTATGTTTATGTTGACCTTTATCGGAGTGCAAATGTATTGTGGGATAATTCCATGGGTCAGGTAACATGAAAGTGGTAGCTTTCGTGACTTGAATAGGTAAGATTATTCCGGACGGAACAAGTGTTTGGCGCGATAATGGGTCGGGTCAGTACCGATCACGGTCAACCCGCGCCCGTATTGGGGCGGGTCGGCTCGAGGTGGTCCCGCCAGTGGTAGGGTCACGAGGGTGCTAGGCCCAAGTTTAGATGACCATCGATGAGTTCATGGATATGTTCGACCAGAATCGGATCGCGAAGCGTCGGAATGGCCTCAAGGAATTCGAGGCTAGTAAGATGACCAAGTTCGAGGTGGTGACTCTAATGTTTTAGAAACCGCGATGACCGAGTATGGAAGGTGTACTAGAAAGAGTTCAAGTGTTCGAGAAGAGTACGACGAGTAAGGAAAGAAGTGAACATGTGCTAAGGACATAGAAATGATCATTTTGTTGTGAAGTAAAGCGTGCGGGATATCTTTAGACCACTGGGAGCTTTGATGTAGGAGTGATTCCTCGTTGGCTTGGATTTGGGTTTTGCGCGCAGTGTTATTTTCAGGCCAGCGTGCCATCGAAACTTGTTAAGAGGAACTTTATCGTTATCCGCTTTGAGAAGGAACATTCGGGACGAATGTTTCTAAGGAGGGGAGAATGTTATACCCCGTATTTCCAGAGTATATACGTGAGGGCGTACGTACAAAAGTTTAAGCCTTAAGTAGGCAAAAGGGCGAAATTTGTTCACAACTAGCAAAAAGAATCGTTTTCCGACGAAACGCTTCTGACTTTCGGGCGGAAAATACGCTGCAACATTTATAATTTTTATGAGTTTTCTCGAGAGATGGAATATTTTGGATTAACGAGGGCTTACACTTGTCACCCTGCTGGCGGCAGGTGGCCGATTGGGTGCTCATTTCGTGGCATGTTTTGTGGCCTAAACCACGGGTCAATGTTTGGAGTGAATTGTGGAGTAGATGGCTGTGGGCACTTGTGCAAATCCACACCTCCACTTGCCCCACTTGTCTAAATCTCGCCATCAAGGCCCTATAAATACCCCTTAGTGAAGACTTCTTCATCCACAAAGTGTTTTCTAAGTCTTGAAATCCTCTCCCCTTTGATAAGTTTTCGCCCAAGCCTCCTCCCCTCATGAGCCTTGTGAAACATCCTTCCCTCTCGAGTGTTGTCTCAAAAACACCCCCTTTGGTAGAAAAATACTTCCAAGTATTGTTACTATTCTCAAATACTTTAGCTCAAATACCTTGTAGTACTTTCCAAAGTTACTCTATACGTAGAGCCCGGAAATACTACTATATTCCCTTAAGTCACCAAAAACGAAACCCTAAGGAAAATCTTCATAGTCGGTGAAGTATTAAGTAGAAGTTGTGTAGAACTTCTAAGGGTTGTTTGGAGCGGGTTGGAGCGCCCAGAGTAGAGCTAAACGTTGCTCAGATCGACATTAAAACTTGATAATTTTTGGGCTTATCGAGGTAAATACTATTGTTCTTCTATTGTAATTGGAAATTACATATTGTAGTAGTATAGAAACGAGTATAAGCCGATATAAGGATGGTATAAAGAAGAAGACCGAATCAGACTTACATGTGACCGTATTTACGAGACTGTGTAGTTTGGCGTAGAAGTCACGCCAATTTTCCGTAAAATAAGGAATCAGATCTAGAATTATTCTACAGAGTAGATAAACGCTGATAGACTTATACGACCGCTATAGGTTGAAGATCGCGAGTAGCATATTCTACTCGAAGGGTGGAAAAGGCTAGCAGGATTACAGTACTTTGGAGCTATTTTGTTATACCCCGTATTTCCAGAGTATGTACGTGAGCGCGTACGTATTATAATTTGAGCCTTAAAGTTGGCTAGTTTCGAAATTTGTACACAACACCCGATTAGAGTCGTTGACTAAACGCTTTCCACAATTTCTTCGAGGGAAAATTCGCTATGTCATTTATAATTTTATGATTTTTCCGAGAGATTTAAACATTTTGACCAACGAGAGGCTTACACTTGTCACCCTCTAATCGGAAGGAGTGGACGACGAAAGTGGAAGGTTGGCACGCTTTTTTGTGCATTATTTTTGGTCAAGGAGTTGGTAGGATATTTTGGGTAGATGGATAAGGTCGCACACGGCTTAATCTTGACCTTACACTTGCCTAACACTGACGGATTCGCCATTGGTTGGCCTTCACTTGACCTATAAATACCCTCTAGTCAAGACTTTCTTCATCCAAAACTTGAGCAATCTAACTAAGTCTCAAAATACCTCTCCTCGAGCTGGCCCACCACACCCCTCCCCTTCAGAGCCCTCGCCGAGCCACCTCCCTCCCCTTCGAGGTGTTTTGCCGCGGTACCCCTAGCCTAGTTGTCTCGTATAAATACCCCTTTGTGGTATAGAAATACTTCCAAGTATTGTTATAATGCCCAAATACCTCGCCCAAATACCTTGTAGTATTCCCAAGGTTACACTTTTACAAAAGCCCGTAAAATACTATTATACTTCCTCACCACAAAAACGAAACCCTAAGTAAATCTTCACCCGTAGTTGAAGTCATAAGTAGTTGGTTAGAACTTCTAAGGGTTGGTTGGAACGGATCGAGCGCCGAGTAGAGCTAAACGCTGTTCAGATCGACATATAAACTCTGATAATTTTGGGCTTATCGAGGTAAACATTCTCGACCTTCATGTAATTGAAATTACATGTTGTAGGAGTATATAGTTAAGTATACTATATATAGAACTCAACATAGTTGTGCGCAATGTCTTTTGACTTAAGCCCGACAATACTTACTGAATGTCTCGCGATTTAAGCCTCAATTTAAAGAAGAGAATCGAATCAGAATTACATAGGATCAGACATAAAGAGACTTGTGTAACATTACCGTAGTAGAATTGTACACGCCCGTTAGACGTAGCACCCTCGGTTGGCTTGGTAGCCACCGATAGAGGAGGAGATTTACGCTGGCATGGGAGGCCGAATTTTTCAGAATATTCTACGCCGATCTAAAGATATTAATAGCGCCAGGGCCTCTATAGTCAGAGTACTACGTGTGGAGTGATCTCGCTTGATCGAGAGTGTAGCCGACTACTTGAGGTACTTGGAGCGCTTTGCTATTAATGATAATCGCCGCAGGTATGTGAACCTCTTCCTATTTGTTCTAGCATGATACGTATAACTATGTAGTACGGCAGACGCATATATGTTTAATGTATTTGATTGTTTGAAACATAAAGTGTTATAACGCTTTACGGAAGTTGGTTATAAATTTTACGTAGGTAAGAAAGTACTTGTGGTTTTTAAGAGGTAATCGATTTGAACTATAACCGTTGGCTATGTGATAATAAAGAACTTGAAGTATTTCAAAAGATTTTTGAATCATTTTGAGAGAAGAAGTAATACTTGGTTTTTGAAACTTAAGAGTTATACTAGCTTTATGGGAAGTTAGGTATAACGGCTTAAAATGTTTTACCGATTTCGAAATCGTAATGTGTATCGACAAACCATCGCAGCTAATAAAAGGAAATGTTTTGACAGATTTAGTATTATTAAAACCAAGAGAAACTTCCATCCGCATAAGCTAAGATGAGACAAAATGACATTTCCTAGATCATGGTCGCTTAATAAGATTGATTATAAACAAGAATAACCTACTCACTTATAAGACATAGGTTTCTCAAAACGCTTAAAGGAGAATTATGTTTTAAAGGATTTAAAACTATGAACTACTAAACCTTTTCTAAAATGAGAAACTTGAGCATTCAAATTAGGCAAACTCAACGCTTGGAAAATAAGGTTGTTACTTGATTTTACAAAGGAAAGCATTTTGGTTTACTTAACAATGTTAGTCACTCAAATTTTATACTACTGTATCGTGACCTTTGTAAAAGAAATGGATCTTAAAGGGAATTTAACTGACGAGTACTTCAAGGTTAAAATCCCACTTTGACATAAAATGAAAGTACCTTGAGTCGCAGGTAACTTGCTTATGCTTGTTGTTATGAAACTTGACCATGTTACGGTGATAGCCTTGTTGTGCAAGTATCGTGGTTCTACTCGACTACCGGTCATCCGAATGTATTTCACTTGACACGTCATCCGAATGTATTTCACTTGATTACCGGTCATCCGAATGTATTTCACTTGATTACCGTCATCCGAATGTATTTCACTTGATTACGGGTCATCCGAATGTATTTCACTTGATTACCGCTCATTCGAATGTATATCACTGACTACCGGCTCATCCGAATGTATTTCATCGACTACCGGTTCATCCGAACGATTCCACACGCTTATATCGGGTCCATAAGACGGGCCGAGACCGTTATACGATCACATGATTTGTACCTAGATCGCCGGCAGCTGGCGAAGAAGTTCCACGTACGCATGGATGACTTGGTGGCGCGAGTCCCCGACTCGACATGATCGCTTTATGTCAGGAATCGTAGTTTGGTTATCATACATGTCTCCCGCTTTATATAGACTATTATGATTTCATTTACGATTTTACGCTTCACATACTGTAATTGCCAGATCGACTCTCCTTCTGGGCCGCTCACGCCGCAGTAAAAGGTACATCGGCCAGCCGATCCCCGCTTTTAGATCACCTTTCAACAGATTGGAAGCTCCGCTCCTTCGAGGCTTATCTTTTGCATGTTACTCGAGTCCGTAGATTCTTATACATTCGTGGGTACGGCGGGCCCCGTCCCGCCATAGCCGCTGTAAAAATCTTAGAGGTCCAGAGTAATCGCTGCGCGTGGTTTGTAAAAAGGATAACTGTCGTATTTATGTATATATGATGGCAAATCGCTTTGTTGGCCTGCTTATTTATCTTTTCTTAATTCATGTTCATGTTTTTATTTTCGCGATTTTCTCTCGATGTTGTATCACCAGTGGTGCCCGGTAAGGCACTACCACGCCCGAAGTTCGGTCGTGACATATTTGCTAATAGTCGATAATCGCCGCGAGGTATGTGATTCTTCCTATCCTCGAGCATGATATTTTAAAAGAATATGTATAGTACTAGACGACGCGTGTTAACCAACGTGGTTTTACTTCGATGTCTTTTGACCGAGTTTTAAATAATAAAGAATCTTGAAGTATTTCAAAAGCACTAAGAATCGCTTTTGTTAAGAGTAATACTTGGTTTTAAAAGCTTAAGAGTTATACTAGCTTTATGGAAAGTTAGGTATAACGACTTAAGAAAGATAAAAGATGGTTTATTGATTTTAGAAGTTAAGAGACTTAATCTTAAAAGATAAGAGACTTGACTTAATTAAATTGATATGGAAGTTGTTAAGAAGTGTGAAACCTCATTCGCGAGTAATGAGTACTGGTTTTAAAGAATAATGTTTTACCGATTTCGAAATGAGAATAAGTATCAACAAACCATCACGCATTAATAAAGGAAAATGTATTGACAAATAAGTAAGTATATTAAAACCAAAGAGAAACCTCCATCCGCATGTAAGCTAAGATAAGACAAGTGTATTACATTTCCTAGATCACGGTCGCTTTAATAAGATTGTTATAAACAAGAATAACCTACTCACACATAAGGCATATGTTGCTCAAATTGTTTTAAAAGAGAATTACGTTATTAAATGATTAAGACTATGAACTATGAAATCTTTCAAAATAAGAGACGGAATATTTGAAATTAGACAAACTTGAACTTTGGAAAAGAATGTTGTAAATTGATTTTAAAAGGATAATTGTTTTGGTTTAAAAAGGACAGTATGGAAGTTTTTTTGGTTTAATTAAAAATGTTAGTCACTCATTTTTTTATAATACAGTCATCGGGTGAACTTTGTAAAAGAAATGGATCTTTTAAAAGAATTTAACGACGTAGTACTTTGGGGTTAAAACCGACTTTGGCATAAAATGAAAGTACTCGAGTCAGGTGTAACTTGCCTATGTTCATACGCGATAGCCTTGTCGCGTTAGTATTGTATTTCTATACCACCACGCCTCTCAATGGAGGGCATTGATTTGTTATGATATTACTCGACGCATTCGCGTGACGAGAATTCCACTGCACGCCTCGCTGATAGTGTTATTCCACGGACTAGCTTTCCACGAGGTTTTACCGATTCGCCTTGTATCCGTGGTTGCTGACGGCCCCGCCTCGTGGCTGATTCGCCTGGTATTCGTAGTTAGCCTTCGCACTTGCCCCGCTCGCTTAGTGGCGGTCTCGTGACACGCCTGTACCGGTAGTTAGCTCAGATTGCCCCTGGCCACCACGCGACACTACTGCACCTGTAGTCGGCCAGATTGCCTCGTGGTCGCCTTCGTGGTTGGGTTGTATAGTATTGTTAGTACGCTTTGGTATCCGTAGTTGGCTTTCGCATTGCCGCCAATGACGACGCGCTTTGGTATCCGTAGTTAGCCTTCAGATTGCCCCGATGGTTTTATGACTCGTGGGACTTCGTGTTCATATGCACTCGTGTTATTATATCATGCATCGCCAAGCGAGGAAGGTATTCCACGCATGATTGATGCTGAGGGCGTGAGACCCATAGTTATATTTGAGTGATGACTTGAGGCGCTAATCCCCGACTTACATGATCGCTAATTATTATGGATTGTAGTTTGGTTATCATATATGTCTCCCGCTTTATATAGACTACTATGATTTCATTTACGATTTTCGCCACATACTTGGTACCGTCAGATCGACTCTCCTTCGGGCTACGCTCATGCCGCAGTGAGGTATACCGCCGCCGATCCTCGCCATAGATCACAGCTCAACGATTGGAAGCTCCGCTTCTCCGAGGCTTATCTTTCGTATAGTCCTCACATCGTAGGTACTTATACATTCGGGGTACGGCGGGCCCCGTCCCGCCATGTTGTATAAAATCTCTGTAAGTCCAGAGTATCACAGGCAAGGTTTGTGCGATGTAACTGCTCAAATTTTAGTTATATATACAAAAGGTAACCATTGGTCAGCCTGCTTATATTCATATCTCTTGTTTCATGTTTAAAGTTTTTATTTCCGCTGATTTTCTCTCGATGTCAGATCACCAGGTGCCCGGTAAGGCACTACCACGCCCGGATCGGTCGTGATAAAGTCGTGACTCGCCAAAGTCATCACTAAATATAACCGGGTCTCACGCCCACCATATCAATCACGCCCGTGGAATTCCTTCCTCACCGCCATACATGATATAACAACACCAAGCGAGTACACACGAACACCGTGTCCCACCTGGTCATAAACCGCACGGTAAGTACGGCGCATAGCCAACTACTAGACCTACCATACCAATAATGCTATAAAATCAGACGCGAGGTCTTTCTGCACCGCCACACGATCGCAGGCCACTCGCCTCGTGATTACAGGCGCCTAACCCCGAACTCACCGCAGCCCACATGTGCCACATGTGCCCGCATGCAGGTACTCGTGATCGTGGGTAGCTAACCCGCTGCATCTTCTCGACTCCCGCAGTCCGCATGGCCTCACATGGACCGCATGAGGTATTCTCGTGACGGCCAGAACACACCCGGCGTTCTCGAACTCCCGTAGTTCCGCGATAGTCCCATGGACTCGCATGAGGTATTCTCAGACGGGGTAGCTAACCCGCGCTCATAACAAGTCGTGGGGTAAGTGATATAATACCAAAGACAACGGGCTTATCGTTAAACAACATAAGCACAACAAGAAAAACCCTTTACACAAACGCCACAAGACGCTAACACACGAAGATCATAACATGTTTACTTATCAAACCAACAAGAAAGTATTACAAGGCTATCACAAGCAAAACATAGGCAAGTTACTCACACAAGGTATTTTTATTTGATGTCAACAAATCCGGGTTTTAACCCCAAAGTACTACATACTTTAACTCTTTAAAAAGATCCATTTCTTTCACAAAAGTCACACGATACCCGTAGTATCAAAATAGAGTAACTATCTTTTTAAGTAAACCAAAACAATTTCCATACCTTCTTTTTAAACCAATCTTAAGATAAAAGCATGTCTTCCTTTTAAACCATTTTAAGACAAAACCATGTCTTCCTTTAAACCAAGTGTCTCTTTACTTTCAAAAATCAGTCTCCTAATCTTTAAATCATATCTTTTAAGGAAACCAACCTCCAACTTTTAAAATGTCAAGTTATCATTTTAAATTCAATGATAAAACCATTCTTTTGTTTTCATAAAGTCGTTATAAATAACTTCCCATAAAGCTATTATAACACTTTATGTTTTAAACCAACCAAGGACAACTATTCTCATTTTCAAAATCAAGATAACTTTATTCTTTAAAAGACCACACACCCATTACTCATGAATGAGGTTTTACAACTTTTTAACATAATTCAAGTCCTTAATTTTTCATAACAAGTCACTTAACTTTGGAATCAAGTCAAGGACACAAAAGGAAAATCAAATTCCTTTAAACACACGTGCATCTACCGCACTATATATATTTCACAACAATCATGCTAGAAAGGATAGGAAGAGGTTCACATACCTCGCGACGATTATTGACAATTAGCAAAATGCTCCAAAGTACTATAACCCTGCTAGCCTTTTCCACCCTTCAAGTAGAATACGCTACTCGTAGTACTTCAACCTATAACGGTCATAAAACGTCTATTAACTCCTAGATCTCTTCGTAGAACATTTCTAAGAACAAGGTTCCATATTCTACGGAAAATTCGCAAGACCTCCCCGTAACCACATAAATAACCTCCACTATCCAGGCCCGCTACCAAGCCGACAACTCAGAGGGATTACACGCCTAACCTGACGTACAATTCTCGCCCCACAATAATACTACAAGTCTATCAGAATACAAATTAATGTAAATACAACAATTCTTTTAATCATCCTCCATAAATCATATACTCAATTATACATTACTACAAATACGTAATCTCCAATTACAATAGGGATAAAGATCATTACCTCGATAAGCCCAAAATTATCCAAGTTTTATAAGTCGATCCCGAGCAACGCTTAGCTCCACTTCCTTACGCCCAACCCGCTCCAAGCAACCCTTAGAAGTTTCTAAACAACTTCTCTTAACACTCCATCCATCTATGAAGATTTTCCTAGTGGTTTCGCTTTACGACTATCGAATAAAGTAGTGTTTCCGGGCTCTTATGTTGGGATTACTTTAGAATACTACAAGGGATTACAAGGCTAAGGTATTTGGGACTATACCAACACTTGAAGAATTTTCTACACAAAGGAGGGGTGTTTGGACGAGAATTATACTAAGGAGGGAGGGAGAATTTTGCCTTGGAAATTCTTAAGTCGATTTAATAAAGTCTGCAAACAAGTGGTATTTATAAAGCAACCAATGGCTAGATCAAAGCAAGTGTAAGGTGAGGATTTGGTCCAAGTGGAGTGAGTCTTCCAACCAAATGTCCACCACAACAATGAGACATATGTCCACCATTAAATGGGACATGTTGGCTTGCCACTTGTCCACCAAAAACGCCCAAGACATACGCCCTTCTAACCATTCTACCAACACGCCACATGGGGTGACACGTGTCGCCCCTACTCGCCCAAAATATTTCATCTTCCAAAATATACGTAATGCCAAAAATCCAAAATAAAGCTGGCCCCACAATACCAGAATTTTGCCCGTGGCCCCACGTGACCAATTCCTAAATAAAATTCCATAATTCTCAAATATTCCAAAAGTCCGACACCAATCTGGGAATCCAATTCCCATTAACGAACCTTTTTCCTTCACAAAATCCGAAACTTTTCCGCCAAAAATCACATCTTTCTTCCTTTCCAATTTTTGTGTCGATTCTCGCATTTAACGCCTTCGTGATACATACCCTGGAACTACGGGGTGTAACAGGCTATCATAATCTCATAACATAAGCACAACCGGCTATCATAATCTCATAACATAAGCACAACCATATATCATAATCTCATAACATAAGCACAACCGGCTATCATAATCTTATAACATAAGCACAACCGGCTATCATAATCTCATAACATAACCCGGCCTATGTGTAAACTCGGTGTGTCTCATAACATAACATTTTAAACCGCCTTTTCACTTCTTCTTAAGTCGTTATAACAACTTCCCATAAAGCTATTATAACAACATTTCATTTTAGAGAACTTAAGACACTTTTATTTCTTATCACATTGGGGAAACTAAAGCCAAAAGTACTACGTACATACATACTTAAAAAGAATCATGCAACTCTTTTTCCTTAAATCAACAAACGTATACTTTTAAAACTCAAGTTACATACTCTTTTGAAATCATTCTTCTTAACTCTTGAAATAAATCGTTAGCTATATGTCACGACCCGACTACTGGTTCGCGATCGTGCCTTACCCCGGGCACCCTAGTGATAAAACGTCAGAGAAAAATGAGCGGAAATAAAAACTAAAACATGAGACAAGACATAAAGTAAGAAACATGCTAACCAAAACGGTCACCTTCCTGAATATATATCAAACCGAACAGTTAAATCCTTTTACAAACCCTGCCCACAACAAGATTACAGCACTTCTAAGAATGTGAACCATAACTATGACGACATTCCGCCATACCCCGAATGTACAAGTACTTACAATGACAGTGGACTATACCAAAGATAAGCCTCCTGAGAAACGGAGCTTCCCAAATCACGAATCGTGATCCTATGAGCGAGGATCCACAACCGATGTACTCTACTCGCGCTTATGAACGCACTTCGGGCGAGGTCGCATAACAGTACCAAGTATGTGAAATCAAAATATCAGAAATGAAATCACGACATACTATATAAAACAGAGACATGTATGATAACCAAACTACGCTCACTACATAAAAGCAAAGCCATAAGTCGTGGACTCACGCCTCAAAGTCATCACTCAAATATAACTATGGATTCACGCCCACAACATCAATCATGCCCGTGGAATTTCTTCCTCACCGCATTTTCATGATATAACAACACCAAGGAGTACATGAACACCGTGTCCCACTCAGGTCATAAGAACCGTGACGGCAAGTACGAAAGCGCATAGCTACCGTAACTAACTCGCATCATCAATCGATCGGCAAGTACGAAGCCGCCTACGTAACCTACCGTACTAACAAGATAATATAATCAGATCACGGCCGATCGGGCAAGTACGATAGCTCTACCAGATCCACTCGCATCACGCCGCCGACCGGGCAAGTACGTAGGCTAACCACCGATCCACCTCGCATCACGAAACTTCGCCTAAAATCAAAATCGCTTCACGGCCGACGGGCAAGACGATATTTCTACCGATCCACTCAGATCACGCCGCCGACCGGGAAAGTACGTAGCTAACCACCGATCCACCCTGCATCACGAGACTTCATCCTAACACTGACCGGCAAGTACGAAGCCGACTACCGTAACCAAAGATGCATCAAGAACGATCGGGCAAGTACGAGGACTAGCTACCGATCCACCTCGCATCGCGAAACCTCACGGAGAGCTAGTCCACGGAATAACACTATCGACAGGAACGAACCTCATCATGGCCGCATACCCGACCATCCATCGAGCCAAGATGCCCAAAAATGATTAAGAATAACATGACCGCCCTCCATCGAGAGACGCCAGAAGATAAGGATACAATACTTGCACAACAAAGGTTATCACCACAAGCATAGGCAAGTTCAACGCATCATAGACTTTCATTTTATTACAACAAATCCGATTTTTAACCCCAAGGTACTACGACTTTAACTCTTTAAAAGATCCATTTCTTTCACAAAAGTCACACGATACTGTAGTATCAAAATAGAGTAACTATCTTTTTAAGTAAACCAAAACAATTTCCATACCTTCTGTCACGACCCAATCTCGGGCCCGCGACTGGTGTCTTACCCCGGGCACCCTAGTGATACAACATCAGAGAAAATCAGCGGAAATAAAAAAAAAAACTTAAATATGAAACAAGACATAAAGTAAGAAACAGGCTAACCCAACCGGTCACCTTCCCGTATATATATATATATATAAAACAGAACAGTTAAAATACTTTACAAACCCCGCCACAACAAGCATTTCATGCACTTAAGAATGTAATAACAACTATGACGACAGTGGCTCGCCATACCCCCGAATGTACAAGTACCTACAATGACAGTGGACTATACAAAAGATAAGCCTCCGAGAAACGGAGCTTCCTAAATGCCGAATCGCGATCCTATGAGCGAGGATCAACAATCGCGTACTCTACCGCGCAGATGAACGCACTTCCGGGCGAGGTCAAGACAACAGTACCAAGTATGTGAAATCGAAAATATCAGAATGAAATCACATTTCATCATTTTATAAAACCATTTCGCAATAAGTAAACAAATACCACACATAACTACGGGTCTCACGCCCACAATATCAATCACGCCCGTGGAACTTCTTCCTCACCGCCAGAGTACATGATGTAAAACAACACCCATATGTGAACTCAACACTAGATCCTCGCATGCGCCATAAACCGACGCTAAGTAGAATAGCCAACTACCAGATCCGGCTAGTCATAAAACTTCACGCTGCCGCGGAAGCCAACTACAGATCCAAAACCAGCCACGCGAATCGCCGAGGCAAGATCTTAAGTTAACGCATTGCAGCCTACCGCCTCACGAGATATGACCATGGCAAGTATCTTAAGCTATCTACCGT
This sequence comes from Przewalskia tangutica, assembly GCA_029844215.1. Taxonomy (NCBI): domain Eukaryota; kingdom Viridiplantae; phylum Streptophyta; class Magnoliopsida; order Solanales; family Solanaceae; genus Przewalskia; species Przewalskia tangutica. The sequence continues at coordinate 41,592 of JAQGDG010000431.1, forward strand.
AGTCCGCCGATACACGAAATGACCAGACAAGTATCTAAAGTGCGCTCAGAATCACATGTACAAATCAAGCCCGTGATCGCCGTCACCGCAGCAAGCTTCATGGATTAGCGGTCCATGGACTAATAACATAACCCGGATTTAACCCTCACAACGACCGCATACCCCAAGATCTTACTCGTATAAGCATGGCTATGAAACCATCCCATCGACGATACCCGACCATCCATCGTGTCAAGATGTCCAAAGGAAATAACAATATAATACTCAAAGCCGACGATACCCGCGGGCCACGCAACGTGTCGCATGTCCAAAAGAAATAACAAGATAACACTCATAATGAAGCATACCCGTGGACTATCCATCGTGTCGCGATGTCCAACAATCAACCAAATAGCCGCTTCTCCACCGAGACCCAGAGCACAAAAATCAAAACACTTGCACAACAAAGGCTATCACAACAAGCATAGGCAAGTTCAACGACTTTCATTTTATGTCAACAATCCGGTTTCAACCCCAAAATACTACATACTTTCATTCTTTCAAAAAGACCTCTTTTTACGTAAAAGCCACACGATACTAATACTCGTGGTATCAAAACATGTTTTCCTTTCAAACCAAATTACTACACCTTCCGAAAATCTTTATAAGGCTTTTAAAATCAAGTACTCTATACTTTTTAAACCAAGTGCTTTTCTTTTAAAACAACATCAATGTATACTTTTAAAACCCAAGTAACTTACTCTTTTCAAAACAAGTAACCCATACTTAAATCAAGTTACTTCTCCTTTTCCGAAATCAAGTCGTTTATAAGTCAAGTCTCTTATCTTTCAAGATCAAGTCTCTTAACTTTCAAAATCAAGTCATTTATAAGTCAAGTCTCTTATCTTTCAAGATCAAGTCTCTTAACTTTCAAAATCAAGTCGTTTAGCTTTCAAAATAAAATCTTTCTTTTATCTTCATAAAGTCGTTATAACTAACTTCCCATAAAGCCCTTATAAAACTTTATTTTTTAAAAAAACAAAATTAATTTCACACACGCACGCCTACCGCACTATATAGTTCACAACAATCATGCTCAAGAGTATAGGAAGAATCACATACCGCGACGATTATCGACAATAGCAAAACGCCCAAAGTACTATAACCCCGCTAGCCTTTTCCACCCTTCAAGTAGAATACGCTACTCGCAGTATTTCAACTTATAAAGGCCACAAAACGTCTATCAACTTCTCGATCTCTTTGTAGCGCATTTCAAAGTACAAGGTTCCTTTTTCTTCGGAAAATTTGGCCACCTCCCCCCTTTCAACTACATAAAACTCCTCCTCTAACAAGGTCCGCTACCAAGCCAACAACTCCAAGGGGGGGTTACACGTCTAACCGGACGTGTACAATTCTGTCCCACAATAATACTACAAGTCTCATCAGAATACACCCAATGTAAATACAGTTCAAATCTTATCATTCTTCTTTCCACATATAATATTCTCAATTATAACTACTACAACATGTAATATCCAATTACAATAGGGGGACAAAGATCATTACCTCGATAAGCCCAAAATTATCCAAGATTAATAAGTCGATCCTGAGCAACGTTTAGCTCCTATTCCTTACGCCCAACCCGCCCAAACAACCCTTAGAAGTTGCTCAACCACTTCTCTTAACACTTCATCCAAGCTATGAAGATTTTTCTGTGGTTTCATTTCATTATTGGAATAAAGTAGTATTTCCGGGCTCTTGTGTTGGGATTACTTTAGAATACTACTAGGGATACTAGGCTAAGGTATTTGGGATTATACAACAACACTTGAAGTATTTTCTACACAAAGTGGGGGGGGGGGGGGGTGGACGAGAACAACCTAAGGGAGGGAGTATATTTTGCCTTGGAAACTATCTCAAGTGTGGATGAAATTAAGTCTTGCACTAAGGGGGTATTTATAGAGAAATCAAGGTCCAAGATCAAGGCAAGTGTGTGGTGAGATTGAGGTACAAGTGTGGTGCCACAAGTCTACACAAGACTTGGGACAAGTGGCTTGCCACTTGTCCAACCATTTCGGCCACAAGGCCACTTGGCACCATATTTCGGCCACCCTTGGCCACATGGGGGTGACACGTGTCGCCCCCCTACCTGTCCAAAATATTTTATCTCCCGAAAATATCCGAAATATCAAAAATCTTGAAAACAAAGTGGGCCCCACAAAACCGTAAATTTTCCCCGTGGGCCCCACGTGACCAAATCCGGAAATAAAATTCCATAATTCTAATATAATCCAGGAAGTCCAAATACCAAATTTGGGAATCCAATTCCCATTAACGAACCTTTTTCCTTCAAAAAAACCGAAACTTTTCCGTTAAAAATCACATCTTTCTTCCTTTCCAATATTATCGTCAGATTCTCGCACGTATGTCCTCACATACATACCCTGGATCTACGGGGTGTTACATTCTTCACACCTTAGAAACATTCATCCCGAATGTTCCTTCTAAGTCTCCAAACATACATGCGTCGGTATAGTCTTCACTACTATACTTACGAAACCAATTATGCCACCAATGGCCATAGTATAACATACGTGCAAAACTCAAATCCAAGCCATCAAGGAATCACCTCTAACATCACAAAAGGCTCCCACCCAAGGTCTAAAGGATACTCCCCTCGCATCTTCACTTCTCAAAAGAAATGGTCACTTCCGATCTCTTAACACATGTTCACTTCTTTCCTTACTGTCGCACTTCTCAGACACCCGAACTCTTTCTAGTACACGCACTCATACCCACCATCGCTCGCTTTCCAAAACCTTTGGAGTCACTACCTCCAAACTTGGTCATCTTACTAGCCTTAAATTCCTTTAAGGCCAGTCCCGGCCTTCACGATCCGATTCTAGTCGAACACATTCGCGAACTCGTACGATGGTTACCTAAACCCGCCTAGCACCCTCGTGACTTACCACCTAGCGGACCACCTCGAACTGATCCCACCTTATTCCGGCCACGGTTGACCCGCACACGGCCTTAACCCACCCACCGTCGCGCTAAACTCTCTGCTCCCCAATCCGAACAATCTTACTAATTCACGCCATGAAAGATACCACTTCCATCTCACACTACCCATGGAATTATCCCACAATATATTTCACGATACAAAGTACTTCGACAAAGACCAACCGTAAAATCATCCACTCAAGACGCGCCCAAGGTCCTAATCATATAAATTCTAAGGCTCACAATTGTATCGTCCCTGCACTTACCCTTTTAACTACCCATGTTTTCTAATTCATACTTAACATAATGCTATCCGCATATAGCACTCACACGCATCTACCATAACAACATAAATAAGTCTCTTGCGGCTAAAGATATCTCTGTAACTATCGCCTTACTTCCTCTTTGTCGCCTAATCATAATCCTGCCCTGCAGGGCGCCTAGCTATAGAAGGCGATGAACCATCCACCGATCCCGAAGGCTGAGTCTCTACATCTGTGCTACCTCTGGTCGGACAACTCTCACCAAATGGCCCTGCTGGCCGCAAGAATAACAATCTCCCAAACTAGCATGACACCCTGAGGATCATCCTCAGCTCTCTATCCATAGAACTCTGGCGGACTGCAACTCAAGAAATCCCGAAGTCTCGCATTATCGGATCAAAGGTGAACCACTGGCACTACCGGAACCACCGGCTCCCGTATGTCCTCATATCTTGCCACGATCCTAGCTAGTAACTGGGCCATCTCTTGAACTCATATCCTCGACTCCTGGCCGTGGAACTGGAGGCTCAGGTATCGTGGCCTCGTGAGAAATCGCCGCTCTAAACTCACGGGCTAGCGGCGCCATAAAACTCGCCGTCTCAAGTACTATCTCGTAATGACTGTGCTCGTGCCCTCAGAATCCCTCGTGTTCTACTCATAGCTCCTCTCGCTTGCCTATTCGCCCTCGTTGCTTTGCGCGAGGCATAATCGGTACATACGAATACGCCCGGCGGAGTCCAATTTATAACATGCTTCTAAGGCACGATCTCAGAGTGAGAAGAATAGAAACTAATCCTAAATATCCTATATCCTCCTCGATTATAGTGTGGTGCACAACACGCCGATAATCAAGACTCTACTAGATACTTGTCAGAGACACTTTCCGATGATTAACTTCTCTGATACCACTTTTGTCACGACCCAATCTCGGGCCCGCGACTGGTGTCTTACCCCGGGCACCCTAGTGATACAACATCAGAGAAAATCAGCGGAAATAAAAAAAACTTAAACATGAAACAAGACATAAAGTAAGAAACAGGCTAACCAAACCGGTCACCTTCCCGTATATATATATATATATAAAACCGAACAGTTAAAATCCTTTACAAACCCTGCCCACAACAGTACTACAGACCTCTAAGAATGTAACAACAACTATGACGGGACAGGGCCCCGCCATACCTCAATGTACAAGTACCTACAATGACAGTGGACTATACTAAAAGATAAGCCTCCGAGAAACGGAGCTTCCCAATGCCGAATCGCGATCCTATGAGCGAGGATCAACAATCGGTGTACCTCTACCGCGCATGAACGCAGCCTCGGGCGAGGTCAGATAACAGTACCAAGTATGTGAAACTGAAAATACTGTAAGGAAATCACATTTCATCATTTTATAAAACCATTTCGCAATAAGAAACAATTATGTCAAGTGGACGATGTCTCAAAATCATCACTCACATAACTACGGGTCTCACGCCCACAATATCAATCATGCCCGTGGAACTTCTTCCTCACCGCCATAGCATATGATGTAAAACAACACCCATATGTGAACTCAACACTAGATCCCGCTGCGCCATAAAACCGACGCCAAGTAGAATAGCCAACTACCGATCCGGGCTAGTCATAAAACTTCACGGGCCAAGTACGGAAGCCAACTACTGATCCAAAACCAGCCACGCAATCGCCGAGGCAAGTATCTTAAGCTAACGTGCAGCCTACCGCCTCACGAGATACGATCGTGGCAAGTATCTTGTTATCTACCGAGCCTGCCGATACACGAGAAATGACCAGGACAAGTATCTAAAGTGTGTCTGTAACCACATGTACAAATCAAGTCTGTGATCGCTCGTCACCGCGACAAGCTTCATGGATTAGCGGTCCATGGACTAATAACATAACCCGGGGATTTAACCCCTCACAATGATCGCATGCCCCGGCATCTTACCTCGGTATAAGCATGGCCATGAAACCATCCTCATCGACGATACTGCGTGGACAATCCATCGTGGTCGCGATGTCCAAAGGAAATAACAAGATAATACTCAAAGGACGATACCCGGGCCACCCAACGGTCGAGATGTCCAAAAGAAATAACAAGATAACACTCATGGAAGCATACTCGTGGACCATCCATCGTGTCGCATGTCCAACAATCAACCAAATAGCTTCTCCACCGAGAGACCGTGAGTACAAAATCAAAACACTTGCACAACAAAGGCTATCACAACAAGCATAGGCAAGTTCAACGTACTTTCATTTTATGTCAACAATCCGGGTTTCAACCCCAAAATAGTACATACTTTCATTCTTTCAAAAAGACCTCTTTTTACGTAAAAGCCACACGATACTAATACTCGTGGTATCAAAACATGTTTTCCTTTCAAACCAAATTACTACACCTTCCGAAAATCTTTATAAGGCTTTTAAAATCAAGTACTCTATACTTTTTAATCCAAGTGCTTTTCTTTTAAAACAACATCAATGTATACTTTTAAAACCCAAGTAACTTACTCTTTTCAAAACAAGTAACCCATACTTAAATCAAGTTACTTCTCCTTTTCCGAAATCAAGTCGTTTATAAGTCAAGTCTCTTATCTTTCAAGATCAAGTCTCTTAACTTTAAAAATCAAGTCGTTTATAAGTCAAGTCTCTTATCTTTCAAGATCAAGTCTCTTAACTTTGAAAATCAAGTCGTTTAGCTTTCAAAATAAAATCTTTCTTTTATCTTCATAAAGTCGTTATAACTAACTTCCCATAAAGGCATTATAACACTTTATGTTTTAAACAAACAAAATTCATTTAACACACACGCGCCTACCGTACTATATAGTTCACAACAATCATGCTCAAGAGTATAGGAAGAATCACATACCTCGCGACGATTATCGACAAATAGCAAAACGCTCCAAAGTACTATAACCCTGCTAGCCTTTTCCACCCTTCAAGTAGAATACGCTACTCGCAGTATTTCAACTTATAAAGGCCACAAAACGTCTATCAACTTCTCGATCTCTTTGTAGCGCATTTCAAAGTACAAGGTTCCTTTTTCTACGGAAAATTCGGCAGCACCTCCCCCCCCCTGCAACCACATAAAACTCCTCCTCTAACAAGGTCCGCTACCAAGACAACAACTCAGAGGGGTTACACGCCTAACCTGACGTGTACACTGTCTCACAATAATACTACAAGTCTCATCAGAATACATTCAATGTAAATACAATTCAAATCTTATCATTCTTCTTTCCACATATAATATTCTCAATTATAACTACTACAACATGTAATATCCAATTACAATAGGGGGACAAAGATCATTACCTCGATGAGCCCAAAATTATCCAAGATTAATAAGTCGATCCTGAGCAACGTTTAGCTCCTATTCCTTATGCTCCAACCCGCTCCAAACAACCCTTAGAAGTTTCTAAACAACTTCTTAACACTTCATCCAAGATATGAAGATTTTTCTAGGGTTTCATTTGTGACTATTGGAATAAAGTAGTATTTCCGGGCTCTTGTGTTGGGATTACTTTAGAATACTACTAGGGATACTAGGCTAAGGTATTTGAGATTATACAACAACACTTGAAGTATTTTCTACACAAAGTGGGGGGGTGGACGAGAACAACCTAAGGGAGGGAGTATATTTTGCCTTGGAAACTATCTCAAGTGTGGATGAAATTAAGTCTTGCACTAAGGGGGTATTTATAGAGAAATCAAGGGCCAAGATCAAGGCAAGTGTGTGGTGATATTGGGGTACAAGTGTGGTGCCACAAGTCTACACAAGACTTGGGACAAGTGGCTTGCCACTTGTCCAACCATTTCGGCCACAAGTGCCACTGCACCATATTTCGCCACCTCGCACATGGTGACACGTGTCGCCCCCCTACTCGTCCAAAATATTTCATATCCCGAAAATATCCGAAATATCGAAAATCTTGAAAACAAAGTGGGCCCCACAAAACCGTAAATTTTCCCCGTGGGCCCCACGTGACCAAATCCGGAAATAAAATTCCATAATTCTAATATAATTCAGGAAGTCCAAATACCAAATCTGGGAATCCAATTCCCATTAACGAACCTTTTTCCTTCACAAAAACCGGAAACTTTTCAGTCGAAAAATCACATCTGTCTTCCTTTTCAATATTATTGTCAGATTCTCGCACGCATGTCCTCACATACATACCTGGAACTACGGGGTGTAACACCTTCTTTTTTTTAAACCATCTTAAGACAAAACCATGCCTTTCTTTTAAACCAAAACACTTCAAATTCCTCAAGTCTCTTTTCTTTTAGAAAACAAGTTCCTTACTTTGGAATTTAAGAAAAATCAAAACTTGTTATTAATGATCTTATTAAAGCAGTCATGATCTAGAAAATGTAATACAATTTTGTCTTATCTTAGCTTCTATGCAGATGGAGGTTTCTCTGGTTTTAATAATAATTAATTAGTCAATACATTTTCCATTATTAACGCCGCAGTTGGTTTGTTCGATACTTATTCTCATTTCCAAATCAATATAACTTATTCCTTTTAAAACCCAATTACCCATTTCTCATAAATGCGTTTCACAACTTTTAACACAAACCAAGTCCTTAATAATTCACATCAAGTCATTTATAAGTCAAGTCTCTTATCTTTTAAAAACCACAAACCATTTCTTAACCTACATAAAGTTGTTATAACAAACTTTCCATAAAGCCGTTATAACACTTAATGTTCTAAACCAACCAAATTGCTTTAGCACACGACGCTCACCGTACTACATAGTTCACAACAATCATGCTAGAAAAGATAGGAAGAGGTTCACATACCTCGCGACGATTATCGACAAAAAGCAAAAGCTCCAAAGTATCAGAATCGCTAGCCTTTTCCACCCTTCAAGTAGAATACGCTACTCGTAGTACTTCCACCTAAAAAGGCCACAAAACGCCTATCAACCTCTAGATCTCTTCGTAGAACAATTCTAAGTACAGGTTCCTTATTCTACGGAAAATTCGGCAAGACCTCCCGCAACCACATAAATCTCCTCCTCTAACAAGGCCTCGCTACTAAGCCAACAACTCCAAGGAGGGGTTACACGCCTAACCTGGATGTGTACAATTCTACTCCACAATAATACCACAAGTCTATCAGAATACATTCAATGTAAATACAATTCAATTCTTTATAAACATCCTTCCATATATCTTATACTCAATTCTAAACTACTACAACATGTAATATCCAATTACAATAAGGACTAAGATCATTACCTCGATAAGCCCAAAATTATCCAAGATTTATAAGTCGATCCCGAGCAACGCTTAGCTCCAATTCCTTACATCGCAACCCGCCCAAGCAACCCTTAGAAGTTTCTTAACGACTTCTCTTAACACTTCATACAAGCTACGAAGATTTTTCTAGGGTTTCATTAGCGACTAAATGAATAAAGTAGTATTTTCTGCTCCTAGTATTGAAATAACTTTGGAATACTAATAGGATACTAGGCTAAGGTATTTGGGATTATACAACAACACTTAAAGTATATTCTACACAAAGTGGGGCGGGGTGGACGAGAACATCACAAAGGGAAGGGTATTTTTGCCTTGGAAAACTTAAGTGTGGATGATAATAAGTCTTGCACTAAGGGGGTATTTATAGAGAAATCAATGGCCAAGATCAAGGCAAGTGTGTGGTGAGATCTTGGGACAAGTGTGTGGGTCCCACCCACCACATGTCTACACAAAGTTTGGGACAAGTGGCTTGCCACTTGTCCCACCATTTCGCCCTACCAACGCCACTGTCAATATGAACGGCCAACCATGGCCACGGGGTGACATGTCGCCCTCTACTCGCCCAAAATATTTCATCTTCCAAAATATCCAAATGCCAAAAATCTCTAAAACAAAGTGGGCCCTACAAAATCAGAATTTCTCCCGTGGCCCCACGTGACCAATTCCGGAAATAAAATTCCATAATTCTAATATAATCCAGGAAGTCCAAATACCAAATCTGGGAATCCAATTCCCATTAACAAACCTTTTTCCTTCACAAAATCCGGAAACTTTTCCGTCGAAAAAATCACATCTTTCTTCCTTTCCAATTTTTGTGTCGTATTCTCGTACGTATGTCCTCACATACATACCCTGGAACTACGGGGTGTAACATTCTTCCCCCCTTAGAAACATTCGTCCCGAATGTTCCTTCTAAGTCTCCAAACGTACATGCGCCGGTATAGTCTTCACTACTATACTTACGAAACCAACTATGCCCCACATTGCCATAATATAACATACGCGTGAAACCCAAATCCAAGCCAACGAGGAATTACCTCGAAGATGTAAAACAACACTAACTCTCGCTCCTGGTTCAAAGGATACTCTCTTCGCACCTTCACTTCACAAAAATGATCACTTCCATTTCTTAGCACATGTTCACTTCCTTCCTTACTCGTCGTACACTTCTCGTACACCCGAACTCTTTCTAGTACACATGTCATACTTTAGTCATCACTTCAGTTTCCAAAACCTGGGAGTCACTACCTCCAAACTTGGTCCTCTTACTAGCCTCAAATTCCTTCAAGGTCATTCCCGGCCTTCACGATCCGATTCTAGTCGAACACATCCGCGAACTCGTACGATAGTTACCTAAACTTGGGCCTAGCACCCTCGTGACCCTACCACCTGGAGGGACCACCTCGAACTGACCCCACCTCATTCTGGGATGCGGGTTGACCCGTGATCTGGCCTCAACCCGACCCACTATCGCGCCAAACTCTTGTTCCCGTCCGGAATAATCTTACTATTCAAGTCATGAAAGCTACCACTTTCATCTTACACAACCCATGGAAATATCACACTAATATACCCTATGCATATAATGTACTCCGACAAGGATCATCTGCAAAATCCTTTACTCAAGACGGCCTTATATCTAAGGTCTCAACGTGTAATATTCTAAGGTTCACACCTTCCATGTCTCCATACTTACCTTTTCAACTACCCATGTTTTCTAATTCGCTATAAGCACAATGCTATACGTACATAGCACTCAACATAAAAAAATCATCATATCACGTATACAAATCTCTAGAGGGTTAAGGATATACCAGAATTCATCGCTTCACTTTCCTTTGCCGCTACCTCCGGCCTGACACTCTTCGCAAACATGCCCCGCCGCAAGTATAGCAATCTCCCAAACTAGTACGACACTCCCCATAATGCGTTCTACCACATCGACTACACCAGGTGAGGTGGCTTCCTGCACTAACACCCTACTTCCCGAAACCTAAAACCGGGAGCTCGACCGCCTCCCGAATACCTCGACGCCTCAAGATCGCGGAGGATCACTCAGATCGGGCGGAGGTGTATAACTAGCTCGCCATCGAGGCGGTCTGTCTCGAAGTTATCAAGGACTCGCTATCCTGGCCCTCTTATGCTGATCCTGGTCCCTATGTCGGTCTCACGTTCCTCCATCCTCGCATAAGCTCAGATACGGCAATGTCCATGCCCTACCAAGAGCTACTCTGTGCAACCTCCGCTAAATAATCATCAAGTCTCGTGACATATCGTGCACCCTATCCTCCATGTTCGCCACTAATGCGGGACATACCGAGCTAATGAGTCAAACTCTACGCTGCAGACTCCCGAATCACGCCTGCTCGCCTCAACATCAAAAATTTGTCGGCCCGAGCCCTCCTCATCTGGGGAGGCAAGAAATGTGCAAGAAATGCCCCTGAGAACTCGTCCCAACCAGATAGAAGCGCATGCTCCCCCCGGGACAGTTCCCATGAATCAAACCAGTCGACTGCAGTATCACGCAGCCGATGCGAACCCAATACCACCGACTCTGCCTCTGAGGCCTTGATCACTCTCATGATCCGCTGTAACTGTCGGATAAACTTCTGAGGGTCATCCTTAGCTCTCGATCCATAGAACACCGTGGATCAGAATTTAAGAAGTCCCGAAGTCTCCAACTATCGGCCCTGGGGTGCACTACTGGTACCACCGGATCCCGTCTGTCCTCAAGTCTCGCCATAAACATAACTAGTAACTGGGCCATCTCCTTGTAACCCATATCCTCTGTTCCTAGCCTGGACTGAGGCTCGAGATCGTGGCCTCGTAGCTACCGCCGCCGCTCTAAACTCACTGGGCCGGGCGATCGTAGAATCCGCCGTCTGTAGCACCACCTCGTAAAGATCGGGCTCGTGCCTCGTAACCTCTCTGCTCTACTCACGCTTCCTTCGCTTCCTTGCCCTTCTGGGCCCCGTTGCTTTGCGCGAGGCATAATCGGTACATGAGAATACGCCGGAGGAGTCCAACTCATAACATGATCTAAGGCACGATCTCGTAATGAGAAGAATGGAAACTAATCCTAAATATCCAGTAGCCTCCGATTATAGGTGTGGTGCACAACACGCCGATAATCAAGACTCTACTAGATACGGTTCAGAGACACTTTCCGAGGATTAATCGCTCGATACCACTTTTGTCACGACCCGACCTCGGGCCCGCGACTGGTGCCTTACCCCGGGCACCCTAGTGATACAACGTCAGAGAAAAATCAGCGGAAATAAAAACTAAAACATGAGACAAGACATAAAGTAAGAAACAGGCTAACCAAAACGGTCACCTTCCTGAATATATATCAAACCGAACAGTTAAATCCTTTTACACACCCCCGCCACAACAGATTTACATGCACCTCTAAGAATGTAACCATAACTATGACGGGACAGGGCCCCGCCATACCCCTGAATGTACAAGTACTTACAATGACAGGGGACTATACCAAAGATAAGCCTCCGGAGAAGGACCCACACACACTTGTCCCTAATCTCAACCACACACATGTTTTAATCCTAGCCCTTGGTTGTCGTAGAATTATTACCCATGAACAACTTCTTATCTGAGACTGGTGTATAAGTGGAGAAGACTTCTTTATTGGAACATATGTGACGGGTAGCACATGTGTCTAGCCACCATTGCACCGGATTCTCAACGAGGATAGCTTCAAAAACTACCGCTGAGAACTCATCAATCATATCGTTGACGAGCGTGTTTTCAACGATGTTAGCCTTGGCCTTGCCTTTGGCCTTATTCTCACGTTTGAGCTTGCGGCAGTCTTTGGCCATGTGACCAACTATACCACAGTGGTTACAATTTCCTTGAACTTTTCAATTGTTTGGGCTTGCCTTCCTTCTGGAACTTCCGCTTCTTGCTTGAGTTCCCTTTGACTTTCGTCAGGTTTGCCTTAACCTCAGCGGGTTGTTTTCCCTTTGACATGACCTTCTTATTGTCTTCATGAATCTGGAGTTTGACAATAAATTCATCTAGGGTCATCTCCTTCGTTTTGAGTTTTAGATAGTTCATAAACTCAGTCCACGAGGGAGGCAACTTCTCGATTAATACCCCAACCAAGAATTGTTCGTTGGGCTTTCTTCCTTCTAAATCCAGGTGATGTAGAATCATTTGGAATTCCTGGACTTGGAATGTTACACTTTTGTTGTCCACCATTTGAAATTTCAGGAACTTCCCAATGAAGAACTTCTTACTACCCGCATCTTGGGTGTTGTACTTTTTCTGAAGTTTGTCTCATAACTGCTTGACAGTTTCAACGGTGCAATATACCGTGTATAGTGGATCAGACAAAATATTTAGAATATAGTTCCTACACATGATATCACTATGTTTCCATGCTTCGCGAACCATCCTCATACTTATTTATAACGATCTTAATCAAGTAGCCATGATCTAGAAAATGTAATACAATTTTGTCTTATCTTAGCTTCTATGCAGATGGAGAATTCTACTTATTTTAACTTAATTGATTGTCATTACATTTTCCTTTATTAACGCTGCAGTGGCTTTTTCGATTCTTATTCTCATTTGTGTCGTAACTTAGCCAAGTCAACTTGGCTCCAATTACCTCCTAACGACTCTTACCAACATCCCCCATAAGACTTGGTAAGAACTTAGGATAACTTAGACATAACCTTTACGTAGAGTAAATCAACATACATACCTCTTAACTTCTAAGAGTAGAAGGAATCATGAAATAGTACTACATGTATATTCCATACATAGAATCATGTCAAAAGAAGGAAGAGGTTCACATACCTCTCGACGATTATCGACAAATAGCAAAATGCTCCAAAGTACTTCAACCTTGATAGCTATTCCATCCTTCAAGTAGAACACGCTATACTTAGTACTTCCACCTATAATGGCCACAATACGTCCATTAACCTTTAGCTTCAAACGTAGTATATTCTAAGTGCAAAGTCACTAAATTCTACGGAAAATCGGACAGCACTTCCTTTGTTTCTACATACTTTGCCACCTTTTTCAAGGCCGAATTCAATAACCAAACACGCCATTTAAGGCCCAAAATTCAGCTAACTAAGGGATTACACGCCTTAACAGGACGTGTAAAATTATGCCCCACAAATTAATACGAAACTAGTTCCATAATTAAAGCCATTCTCGGCTAACATAAACAACAACTCAAAGTCTTTTCCAAACCAAGTTCTTAGGTCTAACATGTTATATAGTCATAAAAAACTTCAACAACTACAATTTCCTTCAATATATAATAAGTTCCATAATCCTCAATTAATGCATTTTGAGAATCTAATTCTCCTCAACGAACATTTTTCCTTTCCGACGTTCGGAAGATTTTCCGTCGGAAAAACAATTCTTCCTTTCGTACCATTTTCAAGTCTTGTGTTCCTTACTTACATTCTCTTATACATGTCCTGGACTTACGGGGTGTAATACCAACCCAATACCTTTTTCCAAGGTTATTATAACCTATTTCATAACGAGGCCGGGGACTTTACCAGTCCCATATCCATCGCCTAATAACATGGGTACACATAACTCCATAATACGTAAAACTATCCTTTTACGTGGGGGAGAGAGCTTATCTCCCTTTAATAATCTTTCCTTGAAGTTACAACCCTAATCACAGGGTCCTCTTGCGGTCCTGTAAATATCTATTCATCAAGCACCGCCTTAAAAATCGTGTAGATTTTCAAAACCTACCAAAGATGTTTTCGCTTTTTCCAGCAAAGACTCGTGATTTATATTATTCTTGCCTTGCGATTTTCCTGAAATCATTCGGGAAGTCGTGGCCCTGACCGCCATACTAGACAACTCCAAGCACCTCCAAGGGAACTTAACATAAAATCCTTCAAATTCAAGTATTACTTACTTTATGTATCAATTTACCTCAAATGAACAAGTCACACAGACTTATTAAAATCAACGATGTCAAAGAAGGAAGGATAATTCACTGGTTACAACCACTTCCCTTCCTTTCCACTCGATAACCTCCAGGAAAATTGGAACCGAACCAATCTCTCTCTATAGTCAACGTTGGCATAACAAGAGGCCAACTAGCCTGTTACACCCCGTAATTCAAGGACATGTTTAAGAGAATGTAAGTAAGGAACACAAGACTTGAAAAGGGTACGAAAGGAAGAATTGTTTTTCCGACGGAGAATCTTTCGAACGTCGGAAAGGAAAAATTTTCGTTGAGAAGAATTGGATTCTCAAAATGCATTAATTGAGGATTATGGAATGTATTATCATTTTGGAAATTTATTTTTACGGATTTGGTCACGTGGGGCCCACCCGAGGAATTTTACATTTTGCGGGACCCACGAGGGTTACAGAATTTTATGGACGAATGGGAGGGCGACACGTGGCACCCCACCCCCCACATGGCTTGGTCGAATTAATGCAAGGGCAAAATGGTCATTTGACCATTGTGAAGATGAGCATGTCTCTTTACAGCTGTAGCTTGACATTATTGACTAAGTCAAGGGCCACTTGGCTTGATCTCTTCCCTCCAAACTTTACATGTGTTGTAATCTAGACCCTCCAATGTATTATATAATCATACTAGTAGCAAGACAAGGCTATTTTACACTTAGAAAAATTGAAGAACCCTTGTTCTCCTTAAGCATGCTCTCGGGTTTGCTATCCCTCTCACACAAAATTTTTGTATTTTTGATCCATTAGACACAAGACTTTAACCCAAGGTACATGAGTGTATTGTAAGTGTATCTCAATAGAAAAATCCCGGAAAAAGATAGTTTTCGTATTAGTCGAAAGGTGAAAACCTAGTTGTTTTTCTAGGTTTTGTTTGGAAGATTGAAGGAAACTTATTGGTGTTGTTCTAAGGGTCTCAAGAAGCGGATTGAAGTGTCTAGAAGAGGCTCTAAGTTGCTAAGGAGCGACTTCGGAATTTGAGTTGGATTAAGAATCATTGAGGTAATAATCTTGGCTCTTAAGTGTTACAAGATTATATATTGTTGTTAGCCTTACATGTTTGCTAGCATGAAGTATATGTGTTGAAGTTTTATAAGTATTATGGATTGATTTTAGCCTTAAATCCAAAATGTCATTTAAGCCTTGTGAAGTTGGATTACAATTTGGTCGTTTATTAGAATCGTCGCATGTTACTTACTTGAAGATTATAGTAGTTATAATCGATTGCGACTTGATATCATGTTATGCTAACATCTTGGATTGAAATGGAAATTGGATAAGAATTGGTGTTATTGTGTCTCAATGTGGCCGAATTGGACTAGTAGATTGTATTAGTTTGATATCGTTTGTGGGGCGGAATTTTACACGTCTAGTAGGCGTGTAATCCCTAATTGATTAATTGCATTGTTGGGCCTTAAATGTGGCGTGTTTGGTTATTGAATTCGGCCTTGAAAAAGGTGGCAAAGTATGTAGAAACAAAGGAAGTGTTGTCCGATTTTCCGTAGAATTTAGTGACCTTGCACTTAGAATATTCTACGTTCGAAGCTAGAGGTTAATGGACGTATTATGGCCATTATAGGTTGAAGTACTAGGTATAGCGTATTCTACTTGAAGGATGGAATAGCTATCAAGGTTGAAGTACTTCGGAGCATTTTGCTAATTGTCGATAATCGTCGCGAGGTATGTGAACCTCTTCCTTCTTTTGACATGATTTTATGTATGGAATATACATGTAGTACTATTTCATGATTCCTTCTACTCTTAGAAGTTAAGAAGTAGGTATGTTGATTTACTATATGTAAAGGTTATGTCTGAGTTATCCTAAGTTCTTACCAAGTCTTATGGGGGATGTTGGTAAAAGTCGTTAGGAGGTATTTGGAGCAGTTGACTTGGCTAATTTACGCACGAATGAGGATAAGTATCGAACAAGCCATTGCGTTAATAAAGGAAAATGTAATGACGATAAATTATATTAAAACAAGTAGAATTCTCCATCTGCATAGAAGCTAAGATAAGACAAAATTGTATTACATTTTCTAGATCATGGCTGCTTTAATGAGATCAGTATAAACAAGTATAACCTATTCACACATATAAGGCATATGTCGCTTAAATTAAAGAGTTTACGTTATGAAGTGTTAAGACTATGAACTACGAAACTTGATTCTAAAAGATAAGAGACTTGAAGTATTTTGAAAGTATAAGTCTCTTGGTTATAAAAAGAATGTATTTGCCTAAAGTATAAAGTTAGTATAACGACTTTATGGGAAGTGGGTTATAATAGCTTTATGGAAAGTTAAGAGTGGTTTACTCTAAGTAATGATAAATGTTTTGAAATAAAGGAAGGCAAATGGATTTAAAAGCATCAATTGCTTAAGTTTTAAGGAAAGAAGTCACTTGATTTAGAAGCCGAATAATGTATTTCTAAAAGTGTAGTGACTTATGTAATGTAAACAAGCCTTGATACTACGGGTGTTAGTATCTTGAGGTTTTATATGAAAAGGAGTCTTTTGAAAAGAATGTAAGCACGTAGTACTTTGGGTTAAATTCCCGGATTTTTATGTGTGAAATGAAAGTGCCATGAGTTTATAAAAATGGAAGTCTGAAGGTTTAATGAACTTGCCTATGTTTGCTTGTGATAGCTTATAGTGCAAGTATTATATGTTTACGTTGTCGTGACTCTCAGTTGGAGGGCCGGCTGTCTTGTTGTAAGTTTACTTGGACGCGTCGGCGGTGATGTGGGATTCCACGTATGCTTCCATTATGATTGATCCTTGACACGCTTATACGATGGGATTCCGGGCATGTGACCGGAGGCGGGTTAGATTCGGTTGTTTTATTACCCCTGGCCATGCTTATACGATGAGGGATTTCGGGGCATGCGACCATGCTATGTACGACTATTACTCCATGGGCTAGCTCCCCATGAAGACATGTACCCACGATGAGGGATTCCGGGGGCATGTTATTGTTACATCCCGTAAGTCCAGGACATGTATAAGAGAATGTACGTAAGGAATCAAGACTTGGAAATTGGTACGAAAGGAAGAATTGTTTTTCCGACGGAAAATCTTCCGAACGTCGGAAAGGGAAAAATGTTCGTGTTGAGAATTGGATTCTCAAAGTGCATTATTTGAAGAGTATGGAACTCTTAACCTTATGGAAAATTATTTTTTACAGATTTGGTCACGTGGGGCCCACCCGAGGAATTTTACGTTTTGCGGGGCCCACGAGGGTTACGGAATTTTATGGATGAATGAGAGGGCGACACGTGGCACCCCCACATGTGGTCTTGGACGAAAATTAGTAAGGGGTAAAATGGTCATTGACCATCTTGGAAGATAAGTCTTCAAGCTTGAGATTGTTGACCAAGGTCAACTTTTCCACTTGGCTATTTAATTAATGATCCTCATCTTAGCCACACAATTGTGATAATCTAAGCCCTCCAATATGTTTTATATACTAAGCTAGTGCAAGACAAGCTCTTCTAACACTTAGAAAAAAATCACACACCTTGTTCTACACCTAGTTGCTCTCGGGTTTGGCTAAGCTCTCACTAGAAAATTTTGTAATTTTGTTCCATTGTTCACAAGACTTAAACCCAATGTCCCTAAGGGTATTGTAAGGATATCTCAATAGAAAGATTTCGGAAAAACGGCGTTTTCGTATTAGTCGCAAGGCGGAAACTTAAGGAGTTCTTCAACTTTGAAGTTGGAACTTGAAGATGGGTTCTTCATAGGCTTATAAGGAGTGCTTGGAGCGGATTGGAACATAAGTAAAGGAGCTAAGAATTGCTAAGGCGCGACTTTGAATCTTGGAAATTTTAAGGGCTTATAAAGGTATAAATCTTGTCGTTTTAGTAATTGAGATTTACTTATTGTTGTAGCTATGGATATTAGAAAGCATGAGTTTTATAGTATGAAGTTTGATAAGTATTTTGGCTATTGGAACCCTAATCCGAAAACTAGCATGTTTAGCCTTAAGATTACATTTCAAGTTGATTATTGGTTTAAGTCGTCGCATGTTGTATAAGAAGGAAATTGTAGTTGTTGAAGTTGTTATGACGATATAACATGTTAGATCTTAGAACTTGGAATTGGAAAAGAATTTGGAAAGGACTTGTGTTGTTGTTCAAGTTGGTCGAGAATTGCTTGATTATGGAATTAGTAGGTATTAAATTGTGGGGCGGAATTTTACACGTATTGTAAGGCGTGTAATCCCCTTCGTTTGGTTGTTGTTTGGAGCCTTAAATGTGGCGTGTTGGTTATTGTATTCGACCTTGAAAAAGGTGGCAAAGTGAGTAGAAACAAAGGAGGTGCTGCCCGATTTTCCGAGAATTAGAGACCGTATACTTAGTATTATTCTCGTTAGAGACTAGAAGTTGATAGTCTTGTGTGACCATTATAGGTTGACACTTCTACGTACGGCGTATTCGGCTTAGCTTGTGGATATTAGCCGAAAAGGTATGTGAACTATCTCCTCTTCTAGCATGATTCCTTAAGATAAAGAAAGTATGTACTACTCCTTAAATGATCCATTCCTTAGTTGTATTCGGATTGCCTAAAATAGAATTCGTTCTATGTACTCCTTTGATTGTACTTTGATGTTTAAATTGTAAGTTGTATAATCCATTTCCTTAGTGAAGTTTGGATTCTTAAAAGTGAAAGTATTTTGCTTAAAGTACATGGAGTCTTTAAAAGGAAGTGGTTTCCAAACCTTTTGGCTAGTGCCTTAGTTCCAAAACCTAATG
Organism: Przewalskia tangutica; assembly: GCA_029844215.1. Taxonomy (NCBI): domain Eukaryota; kingdom Viridiplantae; phylum Streptophyta; class Magnoliopsida; order Solanales; family Solanaceae; genus Przewalskia; species Przewalskia tangutica. Next base: position 60,849 of record JAQGDG010000431.1, read on the forward strand.
GTCGTTTTAATGACTTTAGGGAAGTCAAAGGAGTGATTTACTTAATTGTTTTAAAAGAGGAGAAATGACATGATTTAAGAGAAGTAACTTGTTTTAAAGGTGTAAGTTACTTGAGGTTTAAAAGTAGAAGAAACTTGTTTTCTAAATATTAAGAGACTTGAAGTATTTTGAAAGTTAAGAACTTGATTTGTAAGCATATGATACTTGGTTTTAAAAGTATAAGTCTCTTGGTTATAAAAGGAATGAAATTGTCTAAAAACCATAAAGGGTTATAACGGCTTTATGGGAAGTTGGTTATAACGGCTTTATGGAAGGTTTAGAAAGTTGTCTATTTTGATTAATGGGCATGAGTTGCCTTGATTGTGAAAATTTGAAGTTACTTGATTTCAAGCTTTGAAATGAGTTTTCTAAAGTGTAGTAACTTACTTTGAAAAATAGACACCCCTTGATACTACGGGTGTTAGTATCTTGGGGTATTACATAAAAAGGAGTCTTTTGAAAAGAATGTACGTACGTAGTACTTTGACTTGATTAATTGAGAATTAGTCTAAGTGTGCCTTGATAAGTACTTTGGCTTGATTAATTGAGAATTAGTCTAAGTGTGCCTTGATAAGTACTTTGGCTTGGTTAATTGAGAATTATTCTATGTGTGCCTTGATAAGTACTTTGGCTTGATTAATTGAGAATTAGTCTAAGTGTGCCTTGATAAGTACTTTGGCTTGGTTAATTGAGAATTATTCTATGTGTGCCTTGATAAGTACTTTGGCTTGATTAATTGAGAATTATTCTATGTGTGCCTTGATAAGTACTTTGGCTTGATTAATTGAGAATTGCCTATATGTACTTTGGTGATAGCCTTTGAGTGCAAGTATTATGTTTTATTACGTTGTCGCGACTCTACGGGAGGGTCGGCCGCCTTGTCAGAAGTTTATTTGGACGCATCGAAGCCGAGGTGGGATTCCACGTATGCTTCCATTATTTGTGTTACCCTACGGCCATGCTTATACGATGTGGGATGCGGGCACGCGACCGCGAGGATACCCTATGGACATGCTTATACGATGTGGGATTCCGGGGCATGCGACCACGAGGATACTCGACATGCTTATACGATGTGAGATTCCGGCACGTGACTGCGAGTCGGGTTAGATTCCCGGATTTGTTTGTGTTACCCTACGGTCATGCTTATACGATGTGGGATGTCGGGCATGCGACCGCGAGGGATACCCTATGGTCATGCTTATACGATGCGATGTCGGGCATGCGACCACGAGGGATACTCCTTGGACATGCTTATACGATGTGGGATTCTGGGGCATGTGACCAGGAGCGGGTTTGATTCCCGGATTTGTTTGTATACCCCATGGTCATGCTTATACGATGTGGGATTCCGGGGCATGCGACCACGAGGGATACTCCTTGGATATGCTTATTGGTGTTATATTGTTATATCATGGACTGCCGACAGTGAGAAAGGATTCCACGGGCATGGTTGATATTGTGGGCGTGAGACCCATAGTTATATTTGAGTAGTGACTTTGAGGGCATGCGTCCCTGACTTGATATGACTGCTTATGTATCAGTGTCTTCGTAGGTTGGCTATCATACATGTCTCTGTTTTGTTTAGATCATATGATTTCATTACAAGATTTCAGCTTCACATACTTGGTACATTCTTCGTACTGACCTCCTTCGGGGGGCTGCGTTCATGCCGCAGGTTTAGGTACGCAGTTTGGTGATCTGCAGGTGTAGGACCCTGCTCAGAGTTTTTGGATAGCTCCTTCTGTTCGGGAGTTTATCTTTTGGTATAGTTCCTTCAAGAGCTTTTGTACGGTTATGGGTACGGGGCCTTTTCCGTCATGTTTCTGTAAACTCTTAGAGGTCTGTATTCATATGTGGGATTGGACTCATGTACGGTGTAGTGTCTTTTGTTTATGTATATTATATGGCAGCCTTGTCGGCTTTGCCCTTGCACGTACGTTGGTTTTAAAAAAAAATGAGGCGTTATTTAATTTCCGCAGTTTACTTAGTTGTTAAGGTAGAAGGGTGCCTGTAGGGCGCGATCAGCCCGGGTTCGGGCGTGACGAGTGGTATCGAGCGATCGTCCTCGGAATGTCTACAGACCGTGTCTAGTAGAGTCTTGATTATCGGTGTGTTGCGCGCCACACCCATAAATAGGAGGCTATAGGACTTTTAGGAGTTGGTTTCTATTCTTCTCACTCTAAGATCGTGCCATAGAGCTGTGTTAGTAAGATAATTCCTCTCTGACGTGATTTTGTGTTACGATTATGCCTCGAGGAGGGCAACACCTTGAGGCAAAGGAGTAGAAGGAGCTACTAGTCGACTCGAGAGTTGATAGGGCTCGTGCCTGAGGTAGGCCGGATATTGTGCCGCTAGCCGGCGAGTTCTTCTGCGCCGAGTTTTGAGACCCCAGACGAGCCTCCGGTTTCGATTAGGAGAAGACTATAGGTCGCGAGGAAGTGGTTATGTTATTGACCAAGATAGCGGTGCTACAGATTTCATCAAGGAGGTTATTCGACCATGCCCAGTGTACAGAGGGTAGAGGGCCAACGGAGATCGGCAGAAGAGGCTGGGACCGGTTGGTTATCCCTGAGTTTTGGACGAGCCGCCTCGAATGAGTGAGATATTCGTCCACCTACCCAAAGACATACCCCGCGGTTCACAGTGGGATATTGGACCCCACAAGGTATTTAGGAGCCGGTCCAAGCTCCAGGGGTCGAGGTTCTCAGAGGAGCAGAGGATTTTCTCAGTCGAGGCCACATATTCCTCAGTGTTTCCAATGTAGTAAGCGTCATTTGGGGAAATGCCATCATGGCACGGGTGTTTGTTATTATTGTGACCGTTCGGGCCACAAGAAGTGGGAATGTCCTGTTAGAAAGAGCACCGATAAGGTGGCTCAGCCTATGAGGCCGATGGTTGGTTACCTTTCCTCCACAGTTGTGCTCCCCGAGCGAGGTGTTGGATGTCACCGATCGTGGTAGAGGTCAGGGTGGAGTTTATAGTTCTGGCTGTCCTTCGAACCGCAGAGATGACGTGACTACGGATCGATCGAGGCGACATCGCGTAGGGTTCTGTGTATATTTCGATTCTTTTGAATCATACGTGCATTGATAGATTCAGATTTTACCCTAGCGTATATGTTTTCCCTTTATTGCTAGCAGTTGTAAGTGATAGTACCCCTAGAGGTAGGAATACTTTGATTAGTAAAGTGAAAAGTTATGAATGTTGACAAGAATGATAAGTGAACTGAGACTATGGTTGTGTAGAGTTCACAAGTTGTAATTACCCCATGCAAATGTAAGACCAATAAGGAAGAATGTACAGTAGAAATACTTGGACCTATGTGACGAACCTCTAGTAAATAGGGGGATAGGGTGAGGAGTACCTTGAGATAAGAGAAAGATTTATTTCAGACTAAGAATGAGAAGTTAAGTGTGACGATGAGTCGGGTTATGGACTCATTTCGGGTCAGCCGGTAGTGTGGAATGGGGCGATGTCAGTTAGAAATGGTCCCGTTATGTGGTAGGGTCACGAGGGTGCAAGGCCCAAGTCTGGTTGATCGTTGTACGAGTTTGTGGACGCGTTCCACCGGAATCAGGTCGTAAGGACCGAGAAGAGCCTTAACGGGAATGTAAGTAACAATATGGCCAAGTTTGGATAGTAACTCCAAGGATTGGAGAACAGAAACAATATTTGAGATTTTGTACGTGTACTAGATAAGTTTGAAAGTACGAGAAAGTATGACAAGTAAGGAAAGAAAGTGACCCCTAAAGATCTTGTTTGTGATAAGACTGTAACCTTCGAGTTTTGTGAGGAGGGGTCGCGGACGGAAGGTCCATTGATATGTTTACGTATGTTGTGGTGGCCATGTGTGGCATCGTTGGTCTTGTGCAGTTTTGATTGAGAGGCATAGTATAGAGTTTATGCCGGAGTTTGTATAGCTTGACAACCGACTAAGAACATTCGGGGACGAATGTTTCTAAGGGGGGAAGAATGTTACATCCCGTAAGTCCAGGACATGTATAAGAGAATGTACGTAAGGAATCAAGACTTGGAAATTGGTACGAAAGGAAGAATTGTTTTTCCGACGGAAAATCTTCCGAACGTCGGAAAGGGAAAAATGTTCGTGTTGAGAATTGGATTCTCAAAGTGCATTATTTGAAGAGTATGGAACTCTTAACCTTATGGAAATTTATTTTTTACGGATTTGGTCACGTGGGGCCCACCCGAGGAATTTTACGTTTTGCGGGGCCCACGAGGGTTACAGAATTTTATGGATGAATGAGAGGGCGACACGTGGCACCCCCACATGTGGTCTTGGACGAAAATTAGTAAGGGGTAAAATGGTTATTGACCATCTTGGAAGATAAGTCTTCAAGCTTGAGATTGTTGACCAAGGTCAACTTGTCCACTTGGCTATTTAATTAATGATCCTCATCTTAGCCACACAATTGTGATAATCTAAGCCCTCCAATATGTTTTATATACTAAGCTAGTGCAAGACAAGCTCTTCTAACACTTAGAAAAAAATCACACACCTTGTTCTACACCTAGTTGCTCTCGGGTTTGGCTAAGCTCTCACTAGAAAATTTTGTAATTTTGTTCCATTGTTCACAAGACTTAAACCCAATGTCCCTAAGGGTATTTTAAGGATATCTCAATAGAAAGATTTCGGAAAAACGGCGTTTTCGTATTAGTCGCAAGGCGGAAACTTAAGGAGTTCTTCAACTTTGAAGTTGGAACTTGAAGATGGGTTCTTCATAGGCTTCTAAGGAGTGCTTGGAGCGGATTGGAACATAAGGAAAGGAGCTAAGAATTGCTAAGGCGCGACTTTGAATCTTGGAAATTTTAAGGGCTTATAAAGGTATAAATCTTGTCGTTTTAGTAATTGAGATTTACTTATTGTTGTAGCTATGGATATTAGCAAGCATGAGTTTTATAGTATGAAGTTTGATAATTATTTTGGCTATTGGAACCCTAATCCGAAAACTAGCATGTTTAGCCTTAAGATTACATTTCAAGTTGATTATTGGTTTAAGTCGTCGCATGTTGTATAAGAAGGAAATTGTAGTTGTTGAAGTTGTTATGACGATATAACATGTTAGACCTTAGACCTTGGAATTGGAAAAGAATTTGGAAAGGACTTGTGTTGTTGTTCAAGTTGGCCGAGAATGGCTTGATTATGGAATTAGTAGGTATTAAATTGTGGGGCGGAATTTTACACGTATTGTAAGGCGTTTAATCCCCTTCGTTTGGTTGTTGTTTGGAGCCTTAAATGTGGCGTGTTGGTTATTGTATTCGACCTTGAAAAAGGTGGCAAAGTGAGTAGAAACAAAGGAGGTGCTGCCCGATTTTCTGTAGAATTAGAGACCGTATACTTAGTATTATTCTACGTTAGAGACTAGAAGTTGATAGTCTTGTTGTGACCATTATAGGTTGACACTTCTACGTACGGTGTATTCGGCTTAGCTTGTGGATTTAGCCGAAAAGGTATGTGAACTATCTCCTCTTCTAGCATGATTCTTTAAGATAAAGAAAGTATGTCCTACTCCTTAAATGATCCATTCCTTGGTTGTATTCGGATTGCCTAAAATAGAATTAGATCTATGTACTCTTTGATTGTACTTTGATGTTTAAATTGTAAGTTGTATAATCCATTTCCTTAGTGAAGTTTGGATTCTTAAAAGTGAAAGTATTTTGCTTAAAGTACATAGAGTCTTGAAAGGAAGTGGTTTCCAAACCTTTTGGCTAGTGCCTTAGTTCCAAAACCTAATGGTCGTTTTAATGACTTTAGGGAAGTCAAAGGAGTGATTTACTTAATTGTTTTAAAAGAGGAGAAATGACATGATTTAAGAGAAGTAACTTGTTTTTAAAGGTGTAAGTTACTTGAGGTTTAAAAGTAGAAGAAACTTGTTTTCTAAATATTAAGAGACTTGAAGTATTTTGAAAGTTAAGAACTTGATTTGTAAGCATATGATACTTGGTTTTAAAAGTATAAGTCTCTTGGTTATAAAAGGAATGAAATTGTCTAAAAACCATAAAGGGTTATAACGGCTTTATGGGAAGTTGGTTATAACGGCTTTATGGAAGGTTTAGAAAGTTGTCTATTTTGATTAATGGGCATGAGTTGCCTTGATTGTGAAAATTTGAAGTTACTTGATTTCAAGCTTTGAAATGAGTTTTCTAAAGTGTAGTAACTTACTTTGAAAAATAGACACACCTTGATACTACGGGTGTTAGTATCTTGGGGTATTACATAAAAAGGAGTCTTTTGAAAAGAATGTATGTACGTAGTACTTTGGCTTGATTAATTGAGATTTAGTCTAAGTGTGCCTTGATAAGTACTTTGGCTTGATTAATTGAGAATTAGTCTAAGTGTGCCTTGATAAGTACTTTGGCTTGGTTAATTGAGAATTATTCTATGTGTGCCTTGATAAGTACTTTGGCTTGATTAATTGAGAATTAGTCTAAGTGTGCCTTGATAAGTACTTTGGCTTGGTTAATTGAGAATTATTCTATGTGTGCCTTGATAAGTACTTTGGCTTGATTAATTGAGAATTATTCTATGTGTGCCTTGATAAGTACTTTGGCTTGATTAATTGAGAATTGCCTATATGTGCTGGTGATAGCCTTTGAGTGCAAGTATTATGTTTTATTACGTTCTTGCGACTCGGTTGGAGAAGGTTTGCCTTGTTGTAAGTTTACTTGGGCGTCTGAAGCGGTGAGGTGGATTCCACGTATGCTTCCATTATTTGTGTTACCCTACGGTCATGCTTATACGATGTGGGATGCCGGCATGCGACGCGAGGATACCCTATGGTCGTGCTTATACGATGTGGGATGCCGGCATGCGACCACGAGGATACTCTGGACATGCCTATACGATGTGGGATTAAGGCATGTGACGAGTCGGGTTAGATTCGGTTGTTTGTGTTACCCTACGGTCATGCTTATACGATGTGGGATGTCGGGCATGCGACCGCGAGGATACCCTATGGTCATGCTTATACGATGTGGGATTAAGGCATGCGACCACGAGGATACTCATGGACATGCTTATACGATGTGGATTCCGGCATGTGACCGAGGCGGGTTTAATCCGGATTTGTTTGTATACCCGTGGTCATGGTTATACGATGTGGGATTCCGGCACGCGACCACGAGGATACTCGGATATGCTTATTGGTGTTATATTGTTATATCATGGATCACGAAGCGAGAAAGGATTCCACGCATGGTTGATATTGTGGCGTGAGACCCATAGTTATATTTGAGTAGTGATTTTGAGGTATCGTCCACGACTTGATATGGCTTTATGTATTGTGTATCGTAGGTTGGCTATCATACATGTCTCTATTTTGTTTAGATCATTATGATTTCATTCTGATTTCATCGCTTCACATACTTGGTACGTTCTTCCGTCTTGACCTCCTTCGGGGCTGCGTTCATCCGCATGAGTTTAGGTGCAGATTTGGTGATCTGCAGTGTAGGACCGCCGAGTTTTGGATAGCTCCTTCATTGGGAGTTTATCTTTTGGTATAGTTCCTTCAATATAGGCTTTTATGCGGTTATGGTGCAGCGGGGCCTTGTCGGCATGTTTTCGTAAACTCTTAGAGGTGCGTATTCATATGTGGGATTGGACTGCGTATGCGGTGTAGTGTCTTTTGTTTATGTATATTATATGGCGGCCTTGTCGGCTTTGCCTTGCACGACGTTGGTTTTAAAAAAAAATGAGACGTTATTTAATTTCCATGATTTACTTAGTTGTTAAGGTAGAAGGGTGCCGGTAGGCACCATCCACGCCCGGTTCGGGCGTGTAGCTTATATTATTACTCCATGGGCTAGCTCCCCATGAAGACCTGCACCTACGATGAGGGATGCCGAGGGCACGTTATGGCCATGCTTATACGATGAGGATTAGGGCATGCGACGCGTTATATATATATATATATATATATATATATATATATATATATATGTGTTGTTGTACGCCGACAGTGAGGTGGGATGCCACGGGCGCGTCACATGGTTATATTTTACACTTATAGTTGTCGGCAGTGATGTAGGATTCCACGGGCAGGAGATATATATATGTATTGTGTATGTGTACGCCGACAGTGAGGTGGGATGCCACGGGCGCGTCACATAGGTTATATTTTACACTTATAGTTGTCGGCAGTGATGGGGGATTCCACAGGCACACTTTGATATTTGTGTGACTTGATCGCGTCCCAGATTGGGCCGGGTAGTATATGCGTCCCTCCATAAAAGGGCCGGATTATGTTATGAAAGATAAGTAAGTTAGATGGTAATGAACTTAATGACTTCTCCTAAGTATGTACGTAAGATATGGCTATAACTCTTAATGGAATGGAAAAGATAATGATGTGCAATTAAGTTCATAAGTGGTAATGACACGCGGATCAGTATGTACTTTTATACTTGCCCCTGTCATTCTTTTGTACAATTATGATCATTTCTTGTACTTTATTTACATTCCATATTAAACTGTTGTGATCGCACTTTGGGGGCTGCGTTCATATCCGCAGGTTTAGGTACACAGTTGTGGATCCGCGAGCTTAGGATTCTGGTTCAGCACTTTGAGATGGCTCCAATGTTCCGGAGTTGTCATGGCTATGTATATTCAGGGGTACGGCGGGGCCTTGTCCCGTCATAGTATTTGTTCAAATCTTAGAGGTCTGTATTCATCTGTGGGCTGGACTGGTTAGAGTTGTTTTTACATTGTTAATCAGTGTAGACCCTTTCGGGTAATTTTTATGTTATGGCAGCCTTATCGGCTTGGCCTTGGTTTAAAAAAGAGTGTTATTTATCTTCCGCAGTTTATTATGTTGTATGATTAGAAGGGTGCCCAGGTAGGCCACCAGTCGCGGCCCGGGGTCGGGTCGTGACAAAAGTGGTATCAGAACAGTTAGTCCTCGGAAAATATCTACAGACCGTGTCTAGTAGAGTCTTGATTATCGGTGTGTTGTGCACCACATCTATAATCAGGAGGCTGCAGGACATTTAGGATTGGTTTCCATTCTTCTCACTCTGAGATCGTGCGATAGTGTCACACCCCGAACCCCGGGCCCGTGACTGGTGCCCTACCTGGGCACCCTTCTACCTTAACAACACAAGTAAACTGCGGAAATTAAATAACACCTCATTTTTTTTTAAAACCAACGTACGTGCAAGGCAAAGCCGACAAGGCTGCCATATAATATACATAATAAAAGACACTACACCGCATAGAGTCCAATCCTACATATGAATACGGACTCTAAGAGTTTTCTTGAAATATGACGACAAGGCCCCGCTGCACCCATAATCGTATAAAAGCACATCTGAAGGAACTATACCAAAATGATAAACTCCTGAACAGAGGGAGCTATCCAAAAACTCTGAGCAGGGTCCTACACCTGCCGATCACCAAACTGCGTACCTAAACTGCGGATGAACGCGGCCCAAGGAGGTCGACGAAGAATGTACCAAGTATGTGAGCGAGTAATGCGTAATGAAATCATAAGTCTAAACAAAGCGGAGACATGTATGATAGCCAACCTACGATACAATACATAGCGATCATATCAAGTCAGGGACGCATGCCCTCAAAGTCACTACTCAAATATAACTATGGGTCTCACGCCCATAATATCAATCATGCCCGTGGAATCCTTCCTCACTGCCGGCAGTCCATGATGTAATAACACCAATAAGGATACATGAACACCAAGTCCCACCTGTGTCCTAAATACCACGTGGTCTCATGCCCCGGAATCCCACATCGTAAAAGCATGACCATAGGGTAACACAAACAAATCCGGGGACATATATGATAATCAAATTACAACACATTGTGCCTTACTAACAATGAGAGTAAACAGTAGTATCCTTACAATATAAAATAGGAAGCTCATGATCAAAACAGGACCATCCGCCCGCAGTATCATTTAGCCATCCTACTCCTGGGACTATTTCACCCGCATAGGCCGCGTGGACACGTGGTATCCTCGCGTGGGACTATTTCACCCGCGTAAGCCCTTACGGACTCGCGTGGTATTCCTCGCATAGGCTGGACCCGCCCGCATGGGACTATTTCACCCGCATAAGTCCTTACGGACCCGCATGAGGTATTCCTCGCATCGTGGGTAGCAATTCCACGGAATATCCAAATGCCACAAACCCGGGGAATGACCCCGAAACGACTGATATACCAATAGCACACAACCGGCTATTTCCAGCACACATAGGCAATTCTCAACTAAACAAGCCAAAGTACTTATCAAGGCACACATAGAATAATTCTCATTTAGCAAGCCAAAGTACTTATCAAGGCACCCTTAGACTAATTCTCAATTAATCAAGCCAAAGTACTTATCAAGGCACAAATAGAATAATTCTCAATTAACAAGCCAAAGTACTTATCAAGGCATCACATGGAATAATTCTCAATTAATCAAGCCAAAGTACTTATCAAGGCACACTTAGAATAATTCTCAATTAACAAGCCAAAGTACTTATCAAGGCATCACATGGAATAATTCTCAATTAATCAAGCCAAAGTACTTATCAAGGCACACTTAGAATAATTCTCAATTAACAAGCCAAAGTACTTATCAAGGCATCACATGGAATAATTCTCAATTAATCAAGCCAAAGTACTTATCAAGGCACACTTAGAATAATTCTCAATTAACAAGCCAAAATACTTATCAAGGCATCACATGGAATAATTCTCAATTAATCAAGGCAAAGTACTTATCAAGGCACACTTAGAATTATTCTCAATTAACAAGCCAAAGTACTACGTACGTACATTCTTTTATAAAAGACTCCCTTCTATGTAAAGCCCCACGATACTAACACCCGTAGTATCAAGGCGTGTCTATTTTTCAAAGTAAGTTACTACACTTTTAAAAACTCATTTCAAAGCTTGAAATCAAGTAACTCCAAATTTTCACAATCTAGGCAACTTATGCCTAATACTCAAAATAGACAACTTTTTAAACCTTCCATAAAGCCGTTATAACCAACTTCCCATAAAGCCGTTATAACCCTTTATGGGTTTAGACATATCCATTCCTTTTATAAACAAGAGACTTATACTATTAAAAACCAAGTATCACGTACTTACAAATCAAGTTCTTAACTTTCAAAACACTTCAAGTCTCTTAATATATAGAAAACAAGTTTCTTCTACTTTTAAACCTCAAGTAACTCACACCTTTAAGACAAGTTACTTCTCTTAAATCATGTCATTTCTCCTCTTTTAAAACAATTAAGTAAATCACTCCTTTGACTCCCCTAAAGTCATATAAAACGACCATTAGGTTTTGGAACTAAGGCACTAGCCAAAAGGTTTGGAAACCACTTCCTTTTCAAGACTCCATGTACTTTAAGTAAAATACTTTCACTTTTAAGGATCCAAACTTCACTAAGGAAATGGATTAAACAACTTACAATTTAAACATCAATGTACAATAAAGTGAGTACATTGAACGAATTCTTTTTTAGGAAATCCAAATACAACCAAGGAATGGATCATTTAAGGAGTAGGACATACTTTCTTTACCTTAAGGAATCATGCTAGAAGAGGAGATAGTTCACATACCTTTTCGGCTAAAATCCACAAGCTAAGCCGAATACGCCGTACGTAGAAGTGTCAACCTATAATGGTCACAACAAGACTATCAACTTCTAGTCTCTAACGTAGAATAATACTAAGTATATGGTCTCTAATTCTACGGAAAATCGGGCAGCACTTCCTTTGTTTCTACTCACTTTGCCACCTTTTTCAAGGCCGAATACAATAACCAACAAGCCACGTTTAAGGCTCAAACAACAACCAAACAAAGGGATTACACGCCTTACAATACGTAAAATTCCGCATGATTCATACCAAATAGTATAATACTTCACTAGCCATTCTCGGCCAACATATAACCAATAACACTATGTCTTTTCCAATCCTTTTCCAATTTCAAGTTCTTAGGTCAACATGTTATTTAGTCATAAACAACTTCAACAACTACAATTTCCTTCTTTATTCAACATGCGACGACTTAAACTAATAATCAACTTGAATTCCAATCTTAAAGCTAAACATGCTAGTTTTCGGATTAGGGTTCCAATAGCCCATAAACATATCAAACTTCATACTATATAATACATGCTTGCTAAAATCCATAGCTACAACAATAAGTAAGTCTTATATACTAAAACGACAAAATTTATACCTTTCCAAGCCCTTAAAATTTCCAAGATCCAAAGTCGCGCCTTAGAAATTCTTAGCTCCTTTCCTTAAGTTCCAATCCGCTCCAAGCACTCCTTAGAGGCCCATGAAGAACCCATCTTCAAGTTCCAACTTCAAAGTTGAAGAACTCCATTAGTTTCCGCCTTGCGACTAACGTGAAAACTCCGTTTTTTCGAAATCTTTCTATTGAGATAACCTTACAACACCCTTAGGAACATTGGGTTAAAGTCTTGTGGCTAATGGATCAAAATCACAAAATTTTTGTGTGGGAGAAGGCTTGAACCCGAGAGCACTTATGCTAGAACAATGGTTCTCTAAAATTTTCTAAGTGTAAAAGAGCTAGTCTTGCACTAGTAGTAACCTTATAAAACACAATGGAGGGCTTAGACTTAAACAAATGTGAGGTTAGGATGAGTTTCACTTGGATCAAGCCTAGGTGGACAAGTTGACTTGTCAACAATATCAAGCTTTGGAAGACTTATCTTCTACCATGGTCAATGACCATTTTACCCTTGCATAAATTTCGACCAAGCCATGTGGGGGTGCCACGTGTCGCCCTCTCATTCGTCCATAAAATTCCGTAACCCTCGTGGGCCCCACAAAACGTAAAATTTCTCAGGTGGGCCCCACATGACCAAATCCGTAAAAATAAATTTCCATAATATTACTAAGTCCCATACTCTTCAAATAATGCATTTTGAGAATCCTATTCTCAACAACGAACATTTTTCCTTTCCGACGCCCGGAAGATTTTCCGTCAGAAAAACAATTCTTCCTTTCGTACTAATTTCCAAGTCTTGTTTCCTTACGTGCATTCTCTTATACATGTACTGGACTTACGGGGTGTAACAGATAGAGCTGTGTTGTTAGGGTCGTCTCTCCCTAACGAGTTATGTTGATTGCAGCTACGAGAAAGGCAGCAGTGACCCAGGAAGGACTATGTGGATTGCGTATCCAGGTTGGTAATGATTGTAGTATAGTTGGTATTGTGACATACATCTATACGGAGTTATGTATGAGGGTCAGACGCGTGTTTCCTAGAATGATTTTAGATTACCAAGAGTTGGTAAAGACTAACTAGATACCGGGAAGGTATGGAACAGTTAATGAATTCTCGCCAAGGTCTTGTGTTTTATTTTGAGATAATTGGGAAAGGATGAGCTGTCTGATAGGGCAGTGAACCCTTAAGAAGACATGTTAAGAAACTTAATGGAATACCATGTTAATATATTAAGCTACGTGGTAGGCTTAAGAGAATTGTACGGATGAGGTCCGTATAGAGTAAGTAATGGTTATTGTGATCGAAACAACATGGTTATGGTATTATGAGAAGTTTTTGTACCCGTTTACGGGGGGACTGGTAAGGTAGGCTTGGAGCATGGAAATTGCGAGCCTAAGAATGTTGAAGACCGCTGAGACCTTAGATGTGCAAGGTCTTCTCGGGTAGAAAGATTTATTATAGACCAAGAATAAGAGTTAAGTGTGACGGCGGGTCGGGGTGAGGACCTGTTACGGGTTGCCCCATAGCCTGGAATAGAGTGGGATCAGTTGGTAGTAGTTAAGCCTCGTGAAGTCACGAGGGTGCAAGGCCCAAGTCTAGTTAATTGTTCTACGGGTTCGTGGACGCGTTCCACCGGAACCAGGTCGTGAAAGTCGGAAATGGCCTTATATTGTTTTATAGAGTGACTCCAAAGATTAGAGGCCAGAATCGGTATGGAAGTTATGTATGTATGCTAGTATGAGTTGGAAGTACGGAAAGAGTACGACCAGTAAGAAAGATAGCAACCAAGTGTAAAGGAGTAGAGCCTGAATTCATAAGAACCTTTCGAGGTAACTACACCCGTGAGTGTTTGGGGTGGTAGCTGAGCGGGTATATGAGAATTGCCCGGTGATTATCTGATCGTCGGACCTAGTAAACCTAGTAGAGATGATTACGACAGACTTTGAGGTCATTATGAGTATGGACTAGTTGGCTTCGTGAGTGCCAAGGTTGACATCTTAGTATAAGTATTGTTGTGTGGCCATGGGTGGCATATGTAGTATGAAGGGTGCTGTAAAAGGAGACTATGTCGCTATCTAATTAGATTGGACTCCGAAAGAACATTCGAGGACGAATGTTTCTAAGGGGGGAAGAATGTTACACCCCGTCATTCAAGGACATGTTTAAGAGAATGTAAGTAAGGAACTGTTACACCCCGTATTTTCAGGACATGTGTTAAGAACGTAAGTAAGAATTCCAAATGTTAAGATTTGAGACTTGTAAAAAAAATTCGGAATTATGGAATTGTCGGAAAACGTAATATTGTGACGAATGGGAGGGCGACACGTGTCACCCTCCTTATGGTTGCCTTGGACGAATTAGGCAAGGGCTAAAGGGTCATTTGACCTTTGTAGGATGACTAAGTCTTGCAAGTAGTGAGCTTGAGAATATTGACTAAGTCAAAGGGTCCACAAGGCTTGATATTTAATAAGACCTCATCCAAACCATCCATTTGTTTACATCTTGACCCTCCATTGTGCTATATAATACTAGTAGTAGCAAGACAAGCTTAACACTTAGCCAAATTTTCAAGAAATTAGAAGACCAACAATAGTTGCTCTCGGGTTCACTTAAGGAGAAAAAGAAATTTTTTTTGTTTCTTGTCCATTAAGCTCCACACTTTAAACCAAGGTTCTTGAGTGTATTGTAAGTGTATCTCAATAGAAAAATCTCGGAAAAAGATAGTTTTCGTATTAGTCGCAAGGTGAAAACCTAGTTGCTTTCTAGGTTTTGTTAGGAAGTTTGAAGGAAATTGGTTGGTGTTGTTCTAAGGGTCTCAAGTAGCGGATTGAAGTGTCTTGAAGAGGATCTAAGTTGCTAAGGAGCGACTTCGGATTTGGAGTTGGATTAAGATTCGTTGAGGTATAATCTTGTCTCTTAAATGTGTTACAAGATTATATATTCATTGTTGTTGTTAGCTTTACATGTTGCTAGCATGAAGTATATGTGTTGAAGTTTATAAGTATTATGGATTGATTGTAGCCTTAAAATTCGAAATGTAATGTAAGCCATGTGAAGTTGGATTACAATTTGGTCATTTACTAGAATCGTCGCATGTTACTTACTGTTATACCCCGTAGTTCCAGGGTATGTATGTGAGGACGTACGTACGAGAATACGACAGAAATTTTGGAAAGAAAGAAAGATGTGATTTTTTCAACGGAAAAGTTTCCGGGTTTTGTGAAGGAAAAAGGTTCGTTAATGGGAATTGGATTCCCAGATTTGGTATTTGGACTTCTTGGATTATATTAGAATTTTGGGATTTTATTTTTGGAAATGGTCACGTGGGGCCCACGGGAGAAATTCTGATTTTGTGGGGCCCACTTTGTTTTTGAGATTTTCGGTATTTTGGATATTTTCGGAAGGCGAAATATTTTGGGCGAGTAAAGGGCGACACGTGTCACCCTTGAGTGGCCATGTGGGTGAAATTGGAGACAGTGTTCAGCCACTTGTCCCTTGGCCGAAATGGCCATGACACTTGGAGAGCTTTTTCGTTGGCCATGTGGTGTGGTGGGACCCACACACACATGGCCCAATCTTGACCACACACTTGCATAGATCTTGACCCTTGATTCCTCTATAAATACCCCCTTAGTTGAAGACTAATTTCATCCCACACTTGAAGCTTTCCAAAGCAAATACTCCCTCCCTTTAGCCTTGTTTTCATCCCCCTCCCCCACTTGTGTAGAAAATACTCTAAGTATTGTTGTATAATCCCAAATACCTTAGCCTAGTATCCCTAGTTGTATTCCAAAGTTATTTCAATACTAGGAGCCCGGAAATACCACTTTATTCCAATAGTCGCAAAGTGAAACCCTAGAAAAATCTTCTTAGCTTGGTTGAAGTGTTAAGAGAAGTTGTTTAGAAACTTATAAGGGTCGCTTGGAGCGGGTTGGAGCGTAAGGAATTGGAGCTAAACGTTGCTCAGGATCGACTTATAATCTTGGATAATTTTGGGCTTATCGAGGTAATGATCTATGTCCCCCTATTGTAATTGGATATTACATATTGTAGTAGTTTAGAATTGAGTATAAGATATATTGGAAGGATGATTATAAAGGATTGAACTGTATTTACATTTGGTGTATTTCTGATGAACTTGTGTAGTATTATTGTAAAGCAGAATTGTACCCGTCCGGTTAGACGTGTAATCCCCTTGGAGTTGTTGGCTTGGTAGCAGGCCTTGTTAGGGGAGGTTATTTATGTGATTGCGGGGGGGGGGGGGAGGTGCTGCCGAATTTTCCGTAGAATAAGGAACTGTTTACTTAGAATATGCTACGAAGGGAATTAGAGGTTGATAGATATATTGTGGTTGTTATAGGTGGATCTTCTACGCGCGGCATACTCAACTTGGCTTGTGGATTAAGCCGAAGAGGTATGTGATTCTTCCTATACTCTTGAGCATGATTGTTGTGAACTATATAGTACGGTAGACGTACGTGTGTGAAATGAATTTTGTTTGTTTAAAACATAAAGTGTTATAATGGCTTTATGGGAAGTTAGTTATAACGACTTTATGAAAATAAAAGAAAATTTTGATTTTGAAAGCTATACGACTTGATTTTAAAAGATAAGAGACTTGACTTATAAACGACTTGATTTCGGAAAAGGAGAAGTAGCAGTTTAAGTATAGGTTACTTGTTTTGAAAAGAGTAAGTTATTTGGGTTTTAAAGAGTATACTTGATGTTATTTTAAAAGAAAAGTACTTGATTTTAAAAGTCTTGTAAAGATTTTTACGAAGGTGAAGTAATTTGGTTTGAAAAGAAAACGTGTTTTGATACTCTGAGTATTAGTATCGTGTGGCTTTTACATAAAAAGAGGTCTTTTGAAAGAAGGAAAGTATGTAGTATTTTTGGGGTTGAAACCCGGATTGTTGATATAAAATGAAAGTACGTTGACTTTCCTATGCTTGTTGTGATAGCCTTTGATGTGCAAGTGTTTTGTTTCTATGCTCAGTGTCTCTCGGGGAGGCCATTTATCGATTGATTGTTTGGACATGCGACACGTTGGATGGTCCACGAGTATCGTCCACTTTGAGTATTATCTGGTTATTTCTTTTGGACATCTTGACACGTTGGATGGTCGCGGTATCGTCCACTTTGAGTATTATCTTGTTATTTCCTTTGGACATCGACACGATGGATGGTCACGGGTATCGTCGATGGGATGGTTTCATGGCCATGCTTATACCGAGGTAAGATCTTGGGCATGCGGTCGTTGTGAGGTTTATGTTATTTGTCCATGGACCGCTAATCCATGAAGCTTGCCGCGTGACGGCGATCACGGGCTTGATTTGTACATGTGGTTACATGCACACTTTAGATACTTGTCTGGTCATTTCTCGTATCGGGCTCGTAGATAACTTAAGATATTTGCCTCGGTCATATCTCGTGAGACGGTAGGCTAGGTACGCTTAGCTTAAGATACTTGCCTCGGCCATTGCGTGGCTAGCTTTTGGGTAGTAGTTGGCTTAGTACCTTGCCGTGAAGGGATATGACTAGCTTTTGGGTAGTAGTTGGCTATTCTACTTGGCGTCGGTTTGATAGCGACGAGCAGATCTAGTGTTCGAGTTCACATATGGGTGTTGTTGTTACACCCGTATTCTGAGACGTGTTTTAAGAGCGTGCGTAGAGCTCACAAGTGTTAAGATTTGAGACTTGTAAAAAATTAACGGAAATATTGGAATTGTCGGAAAACGTACTATTGTGACGAATGGGAGGGCGACACGTGTCACCCCCCTTGTTGTTGCCTTGGACGAAAATGTCATGGACAAAATGGCCATTGACCATAGTCTTGGATGACTAAGTCTTGCAAGTAGCAAGCTTGAGATTCTTGACTAAGTCAAAGGACCCACAAGGCTTGATTTTTGTTAAGAGCTCATCCAACCCACCCATTTGGTTGCATCTTGACCCTCCATTGCCCTAAATAATACTACTAGTGGCAAGACTAGTGCCAACACTTAGAAAATTTTCAAGAAAAATTGAAGAGCAAGAGCTATTGCTCTCGGGTTCACTCACTTTCAAAAGGAAAAAAAATTGTTTCTTGTTCTTTAAGCTCCACACTTTAAACCAAGGTTCTTGAGTGTATTGTAAGCATATCTCAATAGAAAAATCTCAGAAAAAGATAGTTTTCGGATTAGTCGCAAAGTGAAAACCTAGTTGCTTTCTAGGTTTTGGATTGGAAGTTTGAAGGGAAGTTGTTGGTATGGTTCTAAGGGTCTCAAGTAGCGGATTGAAGTGTCTTGAAGAGGCTCTAAGTTGCTAAGGAAGCGACTTTGGATTTGGAGTTGGATTGAGATTCGTTGAGGTATAATCTTGTCTCTTAATAAGTGTTACAAGATTATGTATATATTGTTGTTGTTAGCTTTACATGTTTCTAGCATGAAGTTGATATGTTGAAGTTTATAAGTATTATGGATTGCTTGTAGCCTTAAATCCGAAATGTAATGTAAGCCATGTGAAGTTGGATTACAATTTGGTCGTTTACTAGAATCGTCGCATGTTACATACTTGAATATTATAGTAGTTTAATCAATTGCGACTTGATATCATGTTATACTAACAACTTGGATTGAAATGGAAATTGGATAAGAATTGGTGTTATGGCACTCTATGTAGCCGAATTGGACATATAGTTTGATATCTATTGTGGAGCGGAATTTTACACGTCTAGTAGGCGTGTAATCCCCTATTGTTGATTTCATTGATTGGGCCTTAAATGTGGCGTGTTTGGTTATTGTATTCGGCCTTGAAAAAGGTGGCAAAGTAAGTAAAAACAAAGGAGGTGCTGTCCGATTTTCCGTAGAATTTAGCGACTTAGCACTTAGAATATTCTACGTTTGAAGTAAAGAGGTTAATGGACGTATTGTGCCCATTATAGGTTGAAGTACTAAGTATAGCGTATCCTACTTGAAGGATGGGATAGCTATCAAGGTTGAAGTACTTTGGAGCATTTTGCTACTTGTCGATAATCGTCGCGAGGTATGTGAACCTCTTCCTTCCTTTGGCATGATTCTATGTATGGAATATACCTGTGGTATCATTTCATGTTTCCTTCTACTCTTAGAAGTTAAGAGGTAGTTGTGTAATTTACTCGATGTAGAACTTTTCCTATCTTTTGAGCATGACTAGTTGCACGTATGTAGTACGGTAGACGTACAACACCTTGATATCCTTTACTAGTTTTATGAATAGCCAAGTCGGGTGAGTTAGGAGATTAACTCACTTCTTTGAAAGAATAAAGGATGTCTTAAGTTTTATTAAGCTAAGGGACTTGAAGATTTTTAAAGTATGTGATACTTGTTCCGTCTTAAACGTATAAGTCCCTTGGATAGGAAATTATATTTTTGGCTAAGGTATAAAGTGAATATAACGACTTTATGGGAAGTTGGTTATATTTGCTTTATGGAAAGATAAATGACTTGATTTTAGTGAAAAGGCAATTTGAGTTTAAGGCATCAATTGCCTAAGGTTTTATAATAAAAGGAGTCACTTGAGTTCTAAAGGTTAAGAGACTAATTGTATTTTTTTGAAAGTTAAGAGAATTGACTTGAAAGTATATAATACTTGGTTTCAAAAAGTAGAAGTCTCTTGGTTATAAAAAGGAATGAGTTGGTCTAAAACCATAAAGGGTTATAACGGCTTTATGGGAAGTTGGTTATAACGGCTTTATGGAAGGTTAAGAGAATGGTTTTCTCTAATAATGTAAGCAAAGAAATGATTTGAAATAAAGAAGGGCAAATTGTTTTAAAGGTACCAATTGCTTATGGTTTTTAATAAAGAAGTCACTTGATTTAGAAGCCGGTAAATGTATTTCTAAAAAGGTATTGTGACTTGTCTTAAAAGGGTGGATAGGACTTGATACTATAGTTGTTAGTATCTGGGAAGTTTTATTTGAAAAAGAGTCTTTCTAAAGAAGTAGAGGTGCGTGGTACGTTGGGTTAAATTCCCGGATTTTATATGACATTATCGTCCCAGAAATGGGCCGGGCAGTATACCTTTACGGGCAGACTATATGACATTATCGTCCCAGAAATGGGCCGGGCGATACCTTTCACGCGGACTATATGACATTATCGTCCCGAAATGGGCGGGCGATACCTTTACGCGAACTATATGACATTATCGTCGAGAAATGGGCGGGCGATACCTTTACGGGCAGACTATATGACATTATCGTCCCAGAAATGGGCCGGGCAGTATACCTGTATGGGCAGACTATGTGACCTTATCGCGTCCCAGATTGGGCCGGGCAGTATAGGCGTCCCTCCATAAAGGGTCGGAGTAGGTTATGTAAGGTAAGTAAGTTATATGGTAGTGAACTTGATGATTTTCCGAAGTAAGTACGTAAGAATGTGACTATAACTTTTATTGAGAAATGGGAAAAGATAATAAGGTACGATTAAGTTCACGTGATGGTAGTGACATGGTAGGTTCAGGTATTTACCCTTTTTATACTTACCTCTGTCATGCTTTTATACAGATATGTTTTGTTTAATGTACCTTATTTCCGTTCCATATTGCATTTTTGTTATCGACCCTTCCGAAGCTGCGTTAAATGCCCGCAGGTTTTAGGTACCCAGGTTGGTGATCCTTGCTCTTAGGATCTCGGTTCAGTTTTTGGGAAAAAGCTCCATTTGCTCCGGAGGCTTATCTCTTGGTACGGTTTTCCCTGAGGTTGTAGATTCATGTATATTCAGGGGTATGGCGGGGCCCTGTCCCGCCACAGTTGTTATGTTAAAACTCTTAGAGGTCTGTAGTCACAGATTGTGGTCAGTTTGTAAAGGAAAAGAGGCAACTGCTTCAGTTGTATATATAAATGTACAGGAAGGTAGCCCTATAGGCTAACCTGTTGTTTTATTTCTGTTGTTTTATTCATGTATGTTCCGCTGATTATCTCTGATGTATACCTGTAAGGGTGCCCAGGTAGGGCACCAGTCGCGGGCCCGGGGTCGGGTCGTGACAAAAGTGGTATCAGAGCAGTTAGTCCTCGGAAAGTGTCTACTGCAGTGTCTAGTAAGTCTTGATTATCGGTGTGTTGTGCACCACATCTATAATCAGGAGGCTGCAGTACATTTAGGATTGTTTTCCATTCTTATCTCTTTGAGATCGTGCGATGAGAGTCATCTAGTAGGTTGAATCCTCTCGGCCCCTTCTTATGTAATGCATGCCTCCGGAAAGCGTCGGGCCGAAGGGCAAGCGGGCAGCGGAGGCGCTAGTGGTACGCAGAGGGTTACTCGGACTCAGGCACGGACTATGCCTGAGGTAGTAGGCGGGTCGGCGAGTTCAGCCACGCCAGCATTATTAGAGGAGCCGAGAGCGGAAGTAGCTCTAGAGGTTCCGGCACCAGAGCCTCCAGTACCACAGCCAGGAGCTGAGTATAGAGACTACGGGGAGCAGATCCGGTTATAGACCAAAGATAGTAGCGAGCGGCCGCGAAGCGGCGGCTAACCCAGAAGTGGCGGTTGCGGATCCGAGATTTTACAGGTTGTCATCCGCCCGAGTTTTATGGTTCGAGTGCGAGGAGGATCCGCAGGAGTTCATTCGGCCTCTGACGGACTATGCAGTTCTTAGGGCTTGAGATCGAGTTATGCTAGCCTCTTACCTTCTGCGATATTGCGTTGAACCAGTTTGAGTCATGGAGTCTTGTGAGAGGGGATGATGTTCTTCCAGTGTTTGGGAGGAGTTCACGGAGGCCTTTATGGATCACTTTTGCCTCCCGAGATGAGAGGCCCGCGTAGATAGATTTTGACCTTGAGGCGAATGGGAGGACTATCGGGAGTATAGCACAGTTTGACTCCTTGGCCGTGCGCACACCATTGTAGGCGACATGGCGGATAGAGTTCATCGTTATGTGATGGGGCTAGACCATCATATGATTCTGCGTGCTTGGGGTGGCTCTTGGCCGGTATGGACATTGCTAGGATGCGAGCCTATGCGCGGGGATAGAGGATAGAGAGAGGAGGATCAGTTGACTCGAGCCAGCCAAGAGGCCGGGACAACGAGTCTCGGGGAAGTTCTCGAGGCGGCCTCGGCAGACTAGGTCTATATTGCGGCCCGGCCGAGTGCTCCTCCACGATTTTCCGGCGGAGGGTTTTACAACCCCGAGAATGCGAGGGCGGTCAGTCTCTAGAGCTTGAGCCTCGGGGAGATGGGGTTCGGTCGATCGAGGCCACCAGGCCTCAATCGCCCGATGTGGTAGGTTACATTACGGGGTATGTCGCGCGCAGACGGTGCTTGTTTTTCTTGTGGTCGTCTAGGCCATATGTTAAGAGTGTCCTTATAGAGGGGGTCCTGGTGGGACAACACCGTCTACTGGATCAGTTGCGGGTTTTTCGCCTTCAATAGCTAGGCAGGAGGTTCATACACCGACAGGCCGTGGCAGAGGTCGTGGTGGGAGTTCCCAGTTTTAGCGGTCCTTTGAACCGCCTATATGATTTCAGGTATGTCTTTGGCCCTTTAGAAATTTGTATGCATGATAAAGTTGTAGTATGTTTAAATGTCATAAACAGATTATATTGAGACTATGTATATGCTAGAAAGAGTTGGAAGTACGAAAAGATAATCTCTTTTGGGCTTATGATGGATGGATATGTGTGTGCGAGGTATTAGGGTCATGTGTGGCATTATTGGTATGTCGGGATTGTGAAAGGAAACTATGTCGCTAATTATAAGTTTGACTCCGAAAGAACATTCGGGGACGAATGTTTCTAAGGGGGGAAGAATGTTACACCCCGTATTTACAGGACATGTTTTAAGAACGTGCGTAAGAGCTCACAAGTGTTAAGATTTGAGACTTGTAAAAAATTAACGGAAATATTGGAATTGTCGGAAAACGTACTATTGTGACGAATGGGAGGGCGACACGTGTCACCCCCCTTGTTGTTGCCTTGGACGAAAATGTCATGGACAAAATGGTCATTGACCATAGTCTTGGATGACTAAGTCTTGCAAGTAGCAAGCTTGAGATTCTTGACTAAGTCAAAGGACCCACAAGGCTTGATTTTTGTTAAGAGCTCATCCAACCCACCCATTTGGTTGCATCTTGACCCTCCATTGCCCTATATAATACTACTAGTAGCAAGACTAGTGCCAACACTTAGAAAATTTTCAAGAAAAATTGAAGAGCAAGAGCTATTGCTCTCGGGTTCACTCACTTTCAAAAGGAAAAAAATTTGTTTCTTGTTCTTTAAGCTCCACACTTTAAACCAAGGTTCTTGAGTGTATTGTAAGCATATCTCAATAGAAAAATCTCGGAAAAAGATAGTTTTCGGATTAGTCGCAAAGTGAAAACCTAGTTGCTTTCTAGGTTTTGGATTGGAAGTTTTAAGGGAAGTTGTTGGTATGGTTCTAAGGGTCTCAAGTAGCGGATTGAAGTGTATTGAAGAGGCTCTAAGTTGCTAAGTAAGCGACTTCGAATTTGGAGTTGGATTGAGATTCGTTGAGGTATAATCTTGTCTCTTAATAAGTGTTACAAGATTATGTATATATTGTTGTTGTTAGCTTTACATGTTGCTAGCATGAAGTTGATATGTTGAAGTTTATAAGTATTATGGATTGCTTGTAGCCTTAAATCCGAAATGTAATGTAAGCCATGTGAAGTTGGATTACAATTTGGTCGTTTACTAGAATCGTCGCATGTTACATACTTGAAGATTATAGTAGTTTAATCAATTGCGACTTGATATCATGTTATACTAACAACTTGGATTGAAATGGAAATTGGATAAGAATTGGTGTTATGGCACTCTATGTAGCCGAATTGGACATATAGTTTGATATCTATTGTGGGGCAGAATTTTACACGTCTAGTAGGCGTGTAATCCTCTATTGTTGATTTCATTGATTGGGCCTTAAATGTGGCGTGTTTGGTTATTGTATTCGGCCTTGAAAAAGGTGGCAAAGTAAGTAAAAACAAAGGAGGTGCTGTCCGATTTTCCGTAGAATTTAGCGACTTAGCACTTAGAATATTCTACGTTTGAAGTAAAGAGGTTAATGGACATATTGTGCCCATTATAGGTTGAAGTACTAAGTATAGCGTATCCTACTTGAAGGATGGGATAGCTATCAAGGTTGAAGTACTTTGGAGCATTTTGCTACTTGTCGATAATCGTCGCGAGGTATGTGAACCTCTTCCTTCCTTTGGCATGATTCTATGTATGGAATATACCTGTGGTATCATTTCATGTTTCCTTCTACTCTTAGAAGTTAAGAGGTAGTTGTGTAATTTACTCGATGTAGAGCTTTTCCTATCTTTTGAGCATGACTAGTTGCACGTATGTAGTACGGTAGACGTACAACACCTTGATATCCTTTACTAGTTTTATGAATAGCCAAGTCGGGTGAGTTAGGAGATTAACTCACTTCTTTGAAAGAATAAAGGATGTCTTAAGTTTTATTAAGCTAAGGGACTTGAAGATTTTTAAAGTATGTGATACTTGTTCCGTCTTAAACGTATAAGTCCCTTGGATAGGAAATTATATTTTTGGCTAAGGTATAAAGTGAATATAACGACTTTATGGGAAGTTGGTTATATTTGCTTTATGGAAAGATAAATGACTTGATTTTAGTGAAAAGGCAATTTGAGTTTAAGGCATCAATTGCCTAAGGTTTTATAATAAAAGGAGTCACTTGAATTCTAAAGGTTAAGAGACTAATTGTATTTTTTTGAAAGTTAAGAGAATTGACTTGAAAGTATTTAATACTTGGTTTCAAAAAGTAGAAGTCTCTTGGTTATAAAAAGGAATGAGTTGGTCTAAAACCATAAAGGGTTATAACGGCTTTATGGGAAGTTGGTTATAACGGCTTTATGGAAGGTTAAGAGAATGGTTTTCTCTAATAATGTAAGCAAAGAAATGATTTGAAATAAAGAAGGGCAAATTGTTTTAAAGGTACCAATTGCTTAAGGTTTTTAATAAAGAAGTCACTTGATTTAGAAGCCGGTAAATGTATTTCTAAAAAGGTATTGTGACTTGTCTTAAAAGGGTGGATAGGACTTGATACTATAGTTGTTAGTATCTGGGAAGTTTTATTTGAAAAAGAGTCTTTCTAAATAAGTAGAGGTGCGTGGTACGTTGGGTTAAATTCCCGGATTTTATATGACATTATCGTCCCATAAATGGGTCGCAAGATACCTTCACGCGGACTATATGACATTATCGTCCCGAAATGGGCGGGCGATATACCTTCTGAGCGAACTATATGACATTATCGTCCCGAGAAATGGGCAGGCGAGATACCTTACGAGGCGAACTATATGACATTATCGTCCCAAAAATGGGCCGGGCAGTATACCTTTACGGGCAGACTATATGACCTTATCGCGTCCCAGATTGGGCCGGGAAGTATACCTGTATGGGCAGACTATGTGACCTTATCGCGTCCCAGATTGGGCCGGGCAGTATAGACGTCCCTCCATAAAGGGTCGGAGTAGGTTATGTAAGGTAAGTAAGTTATATGGTAGTGAACTTGATGATTTTCCGAAGTAAGTACGTAAGAATGTGACTATAACTTTTATTAAGAAATGGGAAAAGATAATAAGGTACGATTAAGTTCACGTGATGGTAGTGACATGGTAGGTTCAGGTATTTACCCTTTTTATACTTACCCCTGTCATGCTTTTATACAGATATGTTTTGTTTAATGTACCTTATTTCCGTTCCATATTATTTTTGTTATCGACCCTCTTGAGTGCGTTCATGCCCGCAGGTTTTAGGTACCAGTTGGTGATCCTTGCTCTTAGGATCTCGGTTGATTTTGGGAAAAAGCTCCATTTGCTCGGAGGCTTATCTCTTGATACGGTTTTCCACGAGGTTGTAGATTCATGTATATTCAGGGTATGGCGGGCCCTGTCCCGCCACGATTGTTATGTTAAAACTCTTAGAGGTCATGTAGTCACGATCAGTTGTCGATTTGTAAAGGAAAAGAGGCATTGCTTGATTGTATATATAAATGTCTGGGAAGGTAGCCCTATAGGCTAACTTTGTTGTTTTATTTCTGTTGTTTTATTCATGTATGTTCTGATTATCTCCGATGTATACTGTAAAGTGCCCGAGTAGGGCACCGCGAGCTTGGGTCGGGTCGTGACATTGTTTTACATCATGCTTTGCGATGAGGAATGAGTTCCACGGGCATGATTGATATTATGGGCGTGAGACCCATAGTTATGTGAGTGATCATTTTGGGGATATGTGTCCCCTTACTTGACCTAATGTTTACTTATTGCGAAATGGTTTTATAAAATGATAAAATGTGATTTCATTCTTACGTATTTTCAGTTTCACATACTTGGTACTGTTATGCGACCTCGCCGGGGTTGCGTTCATCTGCGGTAGAGGTACACGATTGTTGATCCTCGCTCGTAGGATCACGATTCGGCGTTAGGAAGCTCGTTTCTCGGAGGCTTATCTTTTAGTATAGTCCTGTCATTGTAGGTACTTGTACATTCGAGGGTATGTCGGGCCCTGTCCGTCATAGTTGTTGTTACATTCTTAGAGTGCAGCAATCTTGTTGTGGGCAGGGTTGTAAAGGATTTTAACTGTTCGGTTTTATATATATGTATATACTTGAAGGTGACCGTTTTGGTTAGCCTGTTTTCTTATGTTGTCTCTGGTTTCCTGTTTAAATTTTATTTCCGCTGATTTTCTCTGATGTTGTTATCACTAGGGTGCCCGGGGTAAGGCACCAGTCGCGGTCCCGAGATCGGGTCGTGACACTTACTTGAAGATTATAGTAGTATAATCGATTGCGACTTGATATCATGTTATGCAAGCAATTTGGATTGAAATGGAAATTGGATAAGAATTGATGTTATAGTACCTCAAGTTTGCCGAATTGGCCTAGTAGTTGTATTAGTTTGATATCTTTTGTGGGGCGGAATTTTACACGTCTAGTAGGCGTGTAATCCCCTATTGTTAATTGCATTGTTTGGGCCTTAAATGTGGCGTGTTTGGTTATTGAATTCGGCCTTGAAAAAGGTGGCAAAGTAAGTAGAAACAAAGGAAGTGCTGTCCGATTTTTCGTAGAATTTAGTGACTTAGCACTTAGAATATTCTACGTTTGAAGTAAGAGGTTAATGGACGTATTGTGGCCATTATAGGTTGAAGTACTTAGTATAGCGTATTCTACTTGTAGGATGGAATAGCTATCAAGGTTGAAGTACTTTGGAGCATTTTGCTACTTGTCGATAATCGTCGCGAGGTATGTGAACCTCTTCCTTCCTTTGGCATGATTCTATGTATGGAATATACAAGTGGTATTATTTCATGTTTCCTTCTACTCTTAGAAGTTAAGAGGTGTGTGTGTGATTTACTTTATGTAAAGTTTATGTCAAAGTTATCCTAAGTCCTTACCGAGTCTTATGGGGGATGTTGGTAAGAGTCGTTAGGAGGTACTTTGGAGCCAAGTTGACTTGGCTAATTTATGGCACGAATGAGAATAAGTATCGAACAAGCCATTGCAGCATTAATAAAGGAAAATGTAATGACGTTAATTATATTAAAACAAGTAGAATTCTCCATCTGCATAGAAGCTAAGATAAGACAAAATTATATTACATTTTCTAGATCATGGCTGCTTTAATGAGATCAGTATAAACAAGTATAACCTATTCACACATATAAGACATATGTTGCTTAAATTAAAGAGTTTACGTTATGAAGTGTTAAGACTATGAACTACGAAACTTGTTTCTAAAAGTTAAGAGACTTGAAGTATTTTGAAAGCTATGTGATTTGATTTGAAAGTATAAGTCTCTCGGTTATAAAAGGAATGAATTTGTCTATGACATAAAGAGTTATAACGGCTTTATGGGAAGTTGGTTATAACAACTTTATGGAAGATTAAAAGAATGGTTTTCTTCAGTAATGTAAGCAAAGAAATGTTTTGAAATAAAGAAAGGCAAATGGATTTAAAAGCATCAATTGCTTAAGTTTTAAGGAAAGAAGTCACTTGATTTAGAAGCCGAATAATGTATTTCTAAAAGTGTAGTGACTTATGTAAAATGTAAACAAGCCTTGATACTACGGGTATTAGTATCTTGGGGTTTTATATGAAAATGAGTCTTTCGAAAAGAATGTAAGCACGTAGTACTTGGGGTTAAATTCCCGGATTTTTATGTGTGAAACGAAAGTGCCATGAGTTTATAAAAATGAAAGTCTAAAGGTTTAATGAACTTGCCTATGTTTGCTTGTGATAGCTTTGAGTGCAAGTATTATATGTTTACGTTGTCATGACTCTCAGTTGGAGGGCCGGATGTCTTGTTGTAAGTTTACTTGGACGTACCGACAGTGATGTGGGATTCCACGGGTATGCTTCCATTATGATTGATCCTTGGACGTGCTTATACGATGTGGGATTCCGGGGCATGTGACCAGGAGGCGGGTTAGATTCCCGGATTTGTTTTATTACCCATGGCCATGCTTATACGATGAGGATTAGGGCATGCGACCATGCTATGTACGACTATTACTCCATGGTCTAGCTCCCCATGAAGACATGTACCCACGATGAGGGATTCCGGGGGCATGTTATATTATTACTCCATGGGCTAGCTCCCCATGAAGACCTGCACCTACGATGAGGGATGTCTGTCACGACCCGAACTCGGGCCCGTGACTGGTGTCTTACCCCGGGCACCCTAGTGATACAACATCAGAGAAAACCAGCGGAAATAAAACTTTAACATGTAAATAGACTTGGAGAACTCGTCCCATACAGCTGGAAGTGCATTCTCTCCCCGGGACGGCTCGCGAATCAAACCGATCGGCGTGGTATCACCCAGCCGATGCGAACCTAGGACCACTGACTCGGTCTCCGATGCCTTGATCACTCTCATGACCAGTAGCTGCGGATGAACTCCTGCGGATCATCCTCGGGCCTCGACCCGTAAAACTCGGCGGGTTCATCTCGGAAAATCCGTAGTCTCAAATGCGCTCGGGGTGAACTACGGGTGCTCTGGGGCCCAGGCTGCGTCGGCTATCCTCATATCGGCCACGACCACGGCGATGGCGACCATCTCCGTTGTCACGACCAACCGGGCGTGGTCGTGCCTACCCGGGCACCCTAGTGACACAACATCGAGTAATCGGCGAACATAAAACAACAACGTGAGATAACGAAATATAAAACAATAATGCGTGAAAACTTGCCTTTCGGCATATATATAACCATCAACTCTTTTACAAATGAACGGCAATCCTTTTACAAACCACGCCACAACGATTTCTGGACTTAAGAAATGATACGACAACTATGGCGGGACGGGGCCCGCCAAACCCCGAATGTAAACACTTACTACGACGGACTATACCATGATAAGCCTCAGAGAAACGGAGCTTCCCAAACGGAAAATCAGACCACGAGCTAGGATCAACGATCGTGTACCTCGACTGCGGCGTGAGCGGCCACGAAGGAGGTCGATAACAGTGCAGTATGTGAAACTAAAAATACCGTAAATGAAATCATAATAGTCTATAAAGCAGAGACATGTATGATAAGCAAACTACGATCCACAACAAATAAGCGATATGTCAAGTCAGTGACTCACGCCCTCAAAGTTATCACAATAAAACCGTACGGGGCAAGTACGAAGGCATAGCCGACTACTAAGACCCACAGTACCAAAAATACCACAAACTGTATCCCGAGGTCTTTCTAGACCGCACCACGATCGGCCGCCACTCGCCGCAATATCAATGCGCGCGTCTATTCTGGAACTCGCGACTCGCATAGGTCACAAACTGACCCGCATGATGTATTCCTCTAATCATGGTCCCGCATCACCGAGGTATACCCGCGTCGGCGCAGCCAACCTCGGTATCTGCCTAGGCTCCCGCAACCCGCATAGTCTCAAAAGACCGCATAGTCTCAACGGACCGCATGGAATCCCCGCATCGGGCTAAACACCGGAATGATCAAATCACGAGCTACCGCGCTCGCGTAGTCACGAGGACCGCGTAGCCGTAAGACCCGCATCGGGTGGCAAGCCCTCGGTATAATAAGTCGGGTATGTGATACAATAACGATTACCGCTTAACGTTTAACAACGTAAGCACAACAGAGTGACCCTCACATAATAATCACAAGATACTAACACACGTAGCATCCTAACATGCTTACTTATCAAGTCAACAAGAAAGTATTACAAGGCTATCACAAACCAATACAATCAAGTTATTCACACAAGGTACTTTCTACTAACAAGTTCGTACCTATCCCCAAAGCACTTCATACATTAAATCTTTACAAGATCGTTACTTCACAAAACCACACAATACCAAGAGTATATGAACATAGAGTGATTATCTTTTTAAAGTAAATCAATTACTTCTCTTTGTAAAATCAAGTAGCAACATTCTTTTCCAATGTTTAAGTTTGCCTAATTTCCAATGTTCAAGTTTCTCATTTTAGAACGGTTTAAGTAGTTCATAATCTTATTCATTTAAGAATATAATTCTCCTTTAAACAATCGAGAAACCTAAGCCTTACATGTGAGTAGGATATTCTTGTTTATAACAATCTTATTACAAAGACCATGATCTAGGAAATATCATTTTGTCTCATCTTAGTTTCTATGCAGATGGAAGTTTCTCGTTCTATTAATACTTAATTAGTCAGAACATTTCCTTTTATTAACGCTGCAGTGGTTTGTCGATACACATTCTGATTTCCGAAATCAGTAAAACATTCTTAAGCCGTTATACCTAACCTCCCATAAAGCTAGTATAACTCTTAAGTTTTCAAAAACCAAGTATTACTTCTTCTTTCAAAATGATTCAAAAATCTTTTGAAATACTTCAAGTTCTTTATTAACACATAACAAGCCAGTTATAGTTCAAATCAGTTACCTTTTAAAACCCACATGTATTTTCTAACCAACATAAAGCTGTTATAACCAACTTCCCATAAAGCCGTTATAACACTTTATGTTTTACACCAATCAAATACATTTAGCACACGTACGTCTACCGTACTACATAGTTCACACATATCATGCTAGAAGAGATAGGAAGAGGTTCACATACCTCGCGGCAGTATCGACTAATAGCAAAAACGCTCAACCGTCGGCTACTCCTAAGCCAAGCAGATCGCGCCACACGTAGTACTCCCACCTATAAGGCCACAAGGCGCTTATTAACATTAGGTCTCTTCAGAACATTCTACCGAAAATTCGTAGACCTCCTCCCCGCAACAACAGAAATCTCTCCTCTATCGAGGCCGCTACCAAGCCAACCGAGTGGGTTATACATCTAACCACTAACCGTACAACTCTACTCCATGGTACTACTACACGAGTCTCTTTATGTCTGAATACCCCTATGTAATTCTGATTCGACTCTTCTTTAAATTCGGGCTTAAGTCGCAAGACATTGCCGTAAGTATTATTCGTGCTTAAGTCAAAAGACATTGCCGATAACTACGTTCGATTCTATTATATAGTATACTTCAACTATATATTCACAATCATGTAATTTCCAATTACAATAGAGGACAAGATAATTACCTCGATAAGCCCATAATTATCCTAGCTTAAAGTCGATCCTGGCAATCGTTTAGCTCCAACTCCGAGCGCTCAACCCGCTCTAAACCACCCTTAGAAGTTCTAACCAACTTCTACACAATACTCCACTGACTATGGAGATTTTCCTAGGGTTTCGGTTTTGTGGTGACGGAAGTATAATAGTATTTTCGGGCTTTTCAGATGGGTATAACCTTAGAATACAACAAGGTATATGGCTAAGGTAATTTGGGCATTATAACAATACTTTGAGAGTATTTCTACACCACAAAGGGGTACATTATACGAGAACAACACCACAAGGAGGGGGTGAAGTCTCGCCACAAGGCCAACTCGAGGGGAGGGCTCTCGGCGGGGAAAGGGCGAGAACAAGGTGAAGGGAGGAGGAAGAGCTCACAAGACTTAGGCATTTTTGGATGAAGAAGTCTTCAACCTTAAGGGGTATTTATAGGTCAAGGGATGGCCAACCAAAGGCCAAGATCAATCCATGTGTGAGGCAAGTGTAGGGCTAGGATTTACCCACAGAAATATCCTACCTACTCCTTGACTTTTCCAATGCACCAAAAACGTGCTCCTCTTTGTCCAAATCGTCCAAATGGGCGTTCAAGTCCACCAATTGGAGGTGCAGTGTCGCCTCCCGTTGGTCCAAAATGTTTCGCCTCTCGGAAAAATCCGCAAAAATTAGAAATGACATAGCCGGAAATTCCCTACGAAAGTCGTGGAAAGCGTTTAAAAAACGACTCTAAACGGGTGTTGTGAACAAAATTAATTCGCCAAGCCTTAGTACAAGTTTCAAATTTTCTACGTACGTCCTTACGTACATACTCTGGAAATACGGGGTATAACATTCTCCCCTCCTTAGAAACATTCGTCCCGAATGTTCCTTCTAAGTCTCAAAACAAACGCCAGTCACTACTATACTTACGAGCACAATCCTGCCACATCTGGCCACAGAAACACCCGCGCACATAAAAACTTACATCAAGTCCACGAGGAAACACCTCTAACATCACCAAAAGACACCACTTTGTCACTTTGTCGCGAGCCTTGCTCGACGACCCAACAATGGTACCGGCCGCTGCGATCCACGAGGTCGCCGTACACTGAACTCTTACCATATTTCGAAATCGCCCGATTCAAAACTCGGGTTACTATCTCTAACGTGGTCATCATTAACTGGGAACACTGTGGATGGATCTTCGATACTTTCCCGAATATAACAAAACGAAAGACCGGACGTCCTGCCCCCTAAGTCGGACGACAAATGCTAACATATAGGCAACCTGGCCTATTCTTCACATGAACTCACAAAGGCCCAAAGTAACTCGAGCTAAGTTCCTCTGTTTCCCAAAATTGTCACACCCAATCCGGGGTGGTACCTTCAAGAAGACCGACCGCCAACCTGAACTCTAAGCGTCGTCGCCGCTTATCCGCACGATATCTCTGAGCTGCCAGAACCTCTTCTAGCCAAGCTTCTCACTATCCACGATCTGCCGAACAAGCTGCACCAATCTGCGAACCTTGCCAACATCGAACCAATCGTAGAACTTACACTTCCCACCTTACAAAGCTTCATAAGGCGACATCCGAACACCGAAATGGTAGCTTAAACGCCTCCTACAGAGACAACAGTCCCACAACTACCCCAAGTCCACACCGCCCGGGCGAATGCGGTCGAGACTCACCTGAGTTCTTAGCACATGCTTGGTAAAACTTCCCGAAACAAAAACAGTCGTAACCTGGGCTCCACTGTCTGCCATAAGGTAAAGGTAGGCACCCCGTGCAACCTTACAACCTCTTCTGATAAATCAACACTGCCGAGTGAACGGTCCCGACCGAAGAACACGATGGGCTGCCCCCATCGGCCCGACCACTGGTCGAACGCATCCACGAACTCGTACGCTGGTTAACTAAACTTGGGCCTAACACCCTCGTAACCCTAACACAAGGCGGGACCACCACAAACTGACCCCACCACCAAACCTACCGCGGGTTGACCCGCAACGGGGCCCCAACCCGACCCGGCAACACGCAAAATACTAGCTCCCCGATCCGGAACAATCTCACTAAACACGTTACGAAAACCTAGCGGTCTTCTTAGCTCAACTACCCCCTTTCATTTCACACTACTTAGGGACCTATCCCAAACGTAGCTCACGTGCACTATGCACTCCAATAAGGATCAAACACAACACTACACCTTTACATCGAGATGGCCTTACCTCTAAGGTCTCTACGTATAAAACTCTAAGGTTCACACTTTTCTATCCCCCAAATCTTACTTGGTTAGCTAACCAAGATTTCTAATCACAACATTAACACTCTGCTATCAAAACATAGCACTTATGATATACCCATCTTATCACACATACTGAACTCTAGAGGGTTAAAGATCTATCTCAGAACTCATGCTTCATTCCCTTAGTCGTTCAAATCAAACTCGCCGTAGGCGATGCCAGGAAGGTGACGAACTACCCACCGGTACTGAAGGCAAAGTCCTCCTACTAGGTCACTCTCTCGACACATGGCCCTGACGGCCGCAGGTACAACAAGTACCAACTAAAAGACGACATTCCCCGGGATGACGTGCACATCTTGTGAACCGAAGCCACGAGTTCGACCAACTCTCGCGTACTCCGAACGTCCCGAAATCCGTGGAAGACCACTCTGCCGCGGTGAGGTGCATAATCTAATTCTGGTGAGGCGACTACTCGAAAGTTACCAAGGACCTTGCCGCCTCGCCCTCTTCTCGCCCCGTTAACCCGTCGATCTCTATGTTTCTCGGCACTGCATAAGCCCGCATACGCCATGCTCGAAGCTTCAATCGAAGGATTACTCTTGCACACCCTTCTTAGGTAGTCATCAAGACTCGCGATACATCGGTATACTCTCGGCACCAAATCCATAGCTAGTAACAGGTCGCTTCTTGCAATCTAATTTCACTGTTCCCTGGCCGTGGAACTAAAGGTTCAAATGTCATGGCCGCGAGGAACCGCCGCCGTGCTAAACTTTATCGGGCTAGTGGCCGCAGAAATCCCGAATGAAGCATTACCCTAGGTAATGATTGGGCTGTGCCCACGTAACCCTCTCAATTCTACTCGCCTCCTGCCGCCTTGCCCTCACGGGCGGGTTGCCTACGCGGAGGCATAACGATAGGGAAAGAATTTCGTCGAGGGTCCAACTTACAACACACTCTAAGGCACGATCTCGAGTGAGAAGAATAGAAACCAATCCTAAATATCCTATAGCCTCACGATTATTGGTGTGGTGCACAACACACCGATAATCAAGACTTCTTGGATACGATGCGTAGACACTTTCCGAGGATTAATCGCTCCGATACCACTTTTGTCACGACCAGCTGGCCCGTGGATCGTGCCTTACCCCGCACCCTAGTGACACAACATCGAGTAATCGGGCGAACATAAAACAACAACATGAGATAATGAAATATAAAACAATAATCAGTGAAAACTTGCCTTTCGCATATATATAACCATCAACTCTTTTACAAATGAGCGACTTAATCCTTTTACAAACCCCGCCACAACAGCATTACTGCACTCTAAGAAATGATACGACAACTATGGCGGGACCGGGCCCCGCCAAACCCCTGAATGTAAACTCTTACTACGACAGGGGACTATACCACTGCTTAGCCTCCGGAGAAACGGAGCTTCCCAAACGCTAAATCGTGGACTCGAGAGCTAGGATCAACGATCGGTGTACCTCAACTGCGGCGTAACGCAGCCCGAAGGAGGTCGATAACAGTCTGAGTATGTTAAACTAATAAGACCGTAAATGAAATCATAATAGTAAATAAAGCGGAGACATGTATGATAAGCAAACTACGATCCACAACAAATAAGCGAATATGTCAAGTCGTGACTCACGCCTCAAAGTTATCACAATAAAACCGTGCGGGCAAGTGCGAAGGCATAGCCGACTACTAAGACCCACGCACCAAAAATACCACAAATCAGATCCCGAGGTCTTTCTAGACCGCACCACATGATCGAAGGCGGCCACTCGCCGCAATATCAATGCGCGTCTATTCCTGGAACTCTCGCACTCGCATAGGTCACACACGACCCGCATGAGGTATTCTCGAATCATAGTCCTGCATCACTGAGGTATACCCGCATCGGGCGCAGCCAACCTCGGTATCTGCTCAGGCTCCCGCAACCCGCATAGTCTCAAAAGACCGCATAGTCTCAGCAGACGCATAGGAATCCCCGCGTCGGGCTAAACACCCGGAATGATCAAATCCTCGAGCTACCGCGACCGCGTAGTCACGAGGACCGCATAGCCGTAAAGACCGCATCGGGTGGCAAGCCCTGTATAATAAGTCAGGGGTATGTGATACAATAACGATAACGGGCTTAACGCTTAACAACGTAAGCACAACAGAGTGACCCTCACATAATAATCACAAGATACTAACACACGTAGCATCCTAACATGCTTACTTATCAAGTCAACAAGAAAGTATTACAAGGCTATCACAAACCAATACAATCAAGTTATTCACACAAGGTACTTTCTACTAACAAGTTCGAATACCTATCCCCAAAGCACTTCATACATTAAATCTTTACAAGATCGTTACTTCACAAAACCACACAATACCAAGAGTATATGAACATAGAGTGATTATCTTTTTAAAGTAAATCAATTACTTCTCTTTGTAAAATCAAGTAGCAACATTCTTTTCCAATGTTTAAGTTTGCCTAATTTCCAATGTTCAAGTTTCTCATTTTAGAACGGTTTCGTAGTTCATAATCTTATTCATTTAAGAATATAATTCTCCTTTAAACAACTGAGAAACCTAAGCCTTACATGTGAGTAGGATATTCTTGTTTATAACAATCTTATTACAATGACCATGATCTAGGAAATATCATTTTGTCTCATCTTAGTTTCTATGCAGATGGAAGTTTCTACTGGTTCTATTAATACTTAATTAGTCAGAACATTTCCTTTTATTAACGCTGCAGTGGTTTGTCGATACACATTCTGATTCAAATCAAGAAACATTCTTAAGCCGTTATACCTAACCTCATAAAGCTAGTATAACTCTTAAGTTTTCAAAACCAAGTATTACTT
The DNA here is from genome assembly GCA_029844215.1 of Przewalskia tangutica. Classification (NCBI taxonomy): domain Eukaryota; kingdom Viridiplantae; phylum Streptophyta; class Magnoliopsida; order Solanales; family Solanaceae; genus Przewalskia; species Przewalskia tangutica. The sequence goes on from JAQGDG010000431.1 coordinate 97,785, forward strand.
CTTCTTTCAAAATGATTCAAAAATCTTTTGAAATACTTCAAGTTCTTTATTAACACATAACAAGCCGCTTATAGTTCAAATCGATTACCTTTTAAAACCACATGTATTTTCTAACCAACATAAAGTCATATAACCAACTTCCCATAAAGCCGTTATAACACTTTATGTTTTACACCAATCAAATACATTTAGCACACGACGTCTACCGTACTACATAGTTCACACATATCATGCTAGAAGAGATAGGAAGAGGTTCGCATACCTCGCGACGAGTATCGACTAATAGCAAAACGCTCCAACCCGCTACTCCTTAAGCCAAGCAGATCGCGCCACACGTAGTACTCCCACCTATAAGGCCACAGCGCTTATTAACATTAGGTCTCTTCAGAGAACATTCTACCGAAAATTCGGCGCCTCCCCGCAACAACAGTAAATCTCCTCCTCTATCGAGGCCGCTACCAAGCCAACCGGGGGTTATACATCTAACCCTAACTGTACAACTCTACTCCATGGTACTACTACACAAGTCTCATGTAATACGCCACTATGTAATTACATTCAAGATTTTCTTTAAATTGAGCTTAAGTCGCAAGACATTGCCGTAAGTATTATTCAGGCTTAAGTCAAAAGACATTGCCGATAACTACGTTCAGTTCTATTATATAGTATACTTCAACTATATATTCAAGCAATCATGTAATTTCCAATTACAATAGAGGGACAAGATAATTACCTCGATAAGCCCATAATTATCCTAGCTTAAAGTCGATCCTGGGCAATCGTTTAGCTCCAACTCCGAGCGCTCCAACCCGCTCTAAACCACCCTTAGAAGTTCTAACCAACTTCTACACAATACTCCAACGGACTATGGAGATTTTCCTAGGGTTTCGGTTTTGTAGTGACGGAAGTATAATAGTATTTTCGGGCTTTTCAGATAGGTATAACCTTAGAATACAACAAGGTATATGGCTAAGGTAATTTGGGCATTATAACAATACTTTTGAGAGTATTTCTACACCACAAAGGGGTACATTATCACGAGAACAACCCCACAAGGAGGGGTGAAGTCTCGCCACAAGGCCAACTCAGGGGAGGGCTCTCGCCAGGGGAAAGGGCGAGAACAAGGTGAAGGGAGGAGGAAGAGCTCACAAGACTTAGGCATTTTGGATGAAGAAGTCTTCAACCTTAAGGGGTATTTATAGGTCAAGGGATGGCCAAACAAAGGCCAAGATCAATCCATGTGTTAGGCAAGTGTAGTGCTAGGATTTACCAACACAAATATCATACCAACTCCTTGACTTTTCCAAGGCACCAAACACGTGCTCCTCTTTGTCCAAATCGTCCAAATGGACGTTCAAGTCCACCAATTGGAGGGTGCAGTGTCGCCTCCCGTTGGTCCAAAATGTTTCGTCTCTCGGAAAAATCCGCAAAAATTAGAAATGACATAGCGGAAATTCCCTACGAAAGTCGTGAAAACGTTTTAAAAACGACTCTAAGCGGGTGTTGTGAACAAAATTAATTCGCCAAGCCTTAGTACAAGTTTCAAATTTTCTCGTATGTCCTACGCATATACTCGGAAATACGGTATAACACTTGTAACCCATCTCTCTGCTCCAGTGTGGGACCGAGGTTCAGTCTCAGTAGTCTCGTGACGGCTGCGCTCTAAACTCTGCTTTGTCGGGCGGCCGCAAAACCCGCCGTCGAAGCACTGCTCAGTCTTGACGCCTGCGCTCGTACTCTCTCAGTATCTCACTAACAGCTCCTCATTGCCTTGCCCATCTGGGCGGGGTTGCCTTACGCGAGGCATAAGCGGTAAAGGAAAGGAATACGGAGGGTCCAACTTATCACACGCGGCTAAGGCACGATCTCGGAATGAGAAGAATGGAAACGATCCTAAATGTCCTATAGCCTCCTGATTATAGATGTGGTGCACAACACATCGATAATCAAGACTCTACTAGACACGGTCTGTAGACACCTTCCGAGGACTAACTGCTCTGATACCACTTTGTCACGACCCGAACTCGGGCCCGTGACTGGTGCCTTACCCCGGGCACCCTAGTGATACAACATCAGAGAAAACCAGCGGAAATAAAACTTTAACATGTAAATAGACATGGATTAAGAGACATGATAAATAAGCAGGCCAACCAAAACAGTTGCCTTCAGTATATATACATAAATACCCGAACAGTTATCCTTTTAATGCACTCGCCACACAAGATTTCACAGACCTCTAAGAAGTGACAACAACTATGACGGGACAGGGCCCCGCCATACCCCTGAATGTACAAGAACCTACAGACTCAGGGTAACATACCAAAGATGAGCCTCCGAAGGAACGGAGCTTCCCAACACGCTGAAATGAGATCCTAAACGCGGGGATCGGCGGTGATGTACTTCTACTGCGGCGTGACGCAATTTCGAGCGGAGGTCGATAACAGTACCAAGTATGTGAAAGCAGAAAAAATCGTAATGAAATCATAATAGTCTATAAAAAGCAGGAGACATGTATGATAACCAACTACGATTCATAACATAAAAGCGATGTCAAGTCGTGACTCACGCCTCAAGTCATCCCTCGTACGTGGAACTCCTTCCTCATGCCGGCGATCTAGGTACAAATCGTGATACGTAACATGTCTCGCCCATCTCATGGACCAAGTATAGAAACGTGTGGAATACATTCCGGATGAACCAGAGTCGAGTGAAATACATTCGGATGACCGTGAGTCGAGTGAAATACATTACCGGATGAACCGGTAGTCGAGTGAAGTACATTCCCGGATGAACCGGTAGTCGAGTGAAGTACATTCCCGGATGAACCGCTAGTCGAGTGAAGTACATTCCCGGATGAACCGGTAGTCAAGTGAAATACATTCCCGGATGAACCGGTAGTTGAGTAGAACACGATCTTGCACAACAAAGGCTATCACAATAAGCATAGACAAGTTTCACAACAACATGCATAGGCAAGTTACACAACAACAAACATAGGCAAGTTAGACACAACTCAAGGTACTTTCATTTTATGTCAAGTCCGGGTTTTAACCCTAAAGTACTACGTACGTTAAATTCCCTTTAAAGAGATCCATTCCTTTTATAAAAGTCACCCGATACCCGTAGTATAAAAATAGAGTGACTTACATCTTTTAAGCAAACCAAAACAACTTCTCTTATTAAAGCCAAGTTTCCACATTTAAAACCAATGATAAAAACCCTTCTTTTGTTTTGGTAAAGTCGTTATAACCAACTTCCCATAAAGCTGTTATAACACTTTAAGTTTTAAACCATTTTAAGACGACACGATGCCTTTCTTTTCCCTAAAGTTCCAGTTTGCCTAATTTTCATTACTCAAGTCTCTTTTTAGAAAAGTCTCATAGTTCAATGTCTTAATCCCTTTTTTTAAAACTATTGAGTAACATATGCCTTATATGAGTGTAGGTTATTCTTATTCGTAATCAATCTTATTAAGCAGCCATGATCTAGGAAATGTAATATCATTTTGTCTTATCTTAGCTTCTATGCAGATGGAGGTTTCTACTGGTTTTAATAATACTTCATTTTTAATACATTTTCCTTTATTAATGCTGCAGTGGTTTGGCGACACACATTCTGATTTCCGAAACCAGTAAAACATTATTCCTTTTAAAAACCAAGTACTCACTACTCATGAATGAGGTTTCACACAAAATTCACATTAATTCATTTAAGTTAAGTCTCTTATCTTATAAGATCAAGTCTCTTAACTTCTAAAATCAGTAAACCATTTACCTCTCTTAAGACGTTATACCTAACTCCCCATAAAGCTAGTATAACTCTTTTTAAAACCTTTTAAAACCAAGTGTTACTCTTCTTTCAAAAATGGTTCCTTAACATTTGAAATACATTCAAGGTTCTTATTATTCAGGCTTAAGTCAAAGACATTGCCGTACAACTACGTTCAACTAGCACACGTACGTCTACCGTATTATTCAGGCTTAAGTCAAAAGACATTGCCGTACTATATATCTTCCTTTAAAATATCATGCTCAAGAGTATAGGAAGAATCACATACCTCGCGACGATTATCGACTATAAGCAAAACGCTCCACGGCTATAACCCGGCTAGCCTGGTCCACCTTCTAAGTAGCCCATGCTACTTGCAGAACATTCAACCAATAAAGGTTATCATCTCAGATATACTGATCTATGTAAATCTGATTTAACTTCTACTTATATTCTTACAGTGATTTGATTCAAGTCTTTTACAGAATATCTTTCTATTACGATTCAATTCTCTTCTTATGAATCTTATATTCATTTCTATACTACTACGATGTAATTTCCAATTACACTAGAAGGACATAGTATTTACCTCGATAAGCCCAAACTTATCCGAGTGTAATGTCGCTCCTGAGCACTGTTTAGCTCCTACTCCGAGTGCTCCAATCCGCTCCAAACAACCCTTAGAAGTTCTCACCAACTTCTACTTAAATACTTCAACTATCAATGACGATTTTGCTTAGGGTTTCGTTTCGTGGCTAAAGAAAGTATAATAGTATTTTCTGGCTTTTGTAAGTGTAACCTTGGGAATACTACAAGGTATTTGGGGCCAAGGTATTTGGGCCAAGGTATTTGGGCATTATAACAATACTGGAGAGTATTTCTATACCACAAAAGGGGTATTTATACGAGACAACTAGGCTAGGGCGGGGTACCCCAGGCTAGACACCACAAAGGGGAGGGGTGGCTCTCGCCAAGGCTCACTCAAGGGGGGGGGGGGACTCTTTGGACGAACTACAACCAAGAGGGAGGGAGTATTTGAGACTTAGAAAGATTGCTCAATTTAGGATGAAATAACTCTTCAACAAGGGGGGTATTTATAGGTCAAGGAATGGCCAAGATTCATCCAAGTGTAAGGCAAGTGTAGGGCTAGATTTATGCCAAGTGCACCTTATCCATCTACCACACAACTTGCACAAAATATCCTACCTACTACACAAGACCCAATCGGCCAAGCATTACCGCCCACCCCTTCCAATGTGAGGGTGACACTTGTCACCCTCCCGTTGGTCCAAAATGTTTCGTCTCTCGGAAAAATCCGCAAAAATTAGAAATGACATAGCCGGAATTTTCCCTACGAAAGCTGTGGAAACGTTTCGTCGAAAAACGACCCCAATCGGATGTTTTGTACAAATTTCGAAACTAGACAACCTTTAGGCTTAAATTATTATACGTACGCCCTCACGTACATACTCTGGAAATACGGGGTATAACAATGTCGAGGGCACGTTATGGCCATGCTTATACGATGAGGGATTCCGGGGCATGCGGCCGCGTTATATATATATATATGTGTTGTATATGTGTACGCCGACAGTGAGGTAGGGTGCCACGGGCGCGTCACATGGTTATATGTTACACCTTCGGCTGTCGACAGTGATGTAGGATTCCACGGGCAGGAGATATATATATGTATTGTGTATGTGTACGCCGATAGTGAGGTGGGATGCCACGGGCGCGTCACATGGTTATATTTTACACTTATAGCTGTCGGCAGTGATGGGGGATTCCACGGACACGCTTTGATATTTGTGTGACTTGATTGCGTTCCAGATTGGGCCGGGTAGTATATGCGTCCCTCTATAAAGGGCCGGATTATGTTATGAAAGATAAGTAAGTTAGATGGTAATGAACTTAATGACTTCTCCTAAGTATGTACGTAAGATATGGCTATAACTCTTAATGGAATGGAAAAGATAATGATGTGCAATTAAGTTCATAAGTGGTAATGACACGGCAGGGATCTGGTATGTACTTCTTTTATACTTGCCCCTGTCATTCTTTTATCTGATTATGATACATCAGACTTTATTTTTGTTCCTTATTAAATACTGTTATCTTGACTTCTTCGGGGCTGCGTTCATGCCCGCAGGTTTTAGGCACAGGTTGGTGATCCTTGCTCTTAGGATCTCGGTTCAGTTTTTGGGAAAAAGCTCCATTTGCTCCGGAGGCTTATCTCTTGGTACGGTTTTCCCTGAGGTTGTAGATTCATGTATATTCAGGGCTATGGCGGGGCCCTGTCCCGCCACTGTTGTTATGTTAAAACTCTTAGAGGTCTGTAGTCACATATTGTGGGTCAGTTTGTAAAGGAAAGGAGGCAACTGCTTCGGTTTTATATATGTATGTCCAGGAAGGTAGCCCTATCGGCTAACCTGTTGTTTTACTTCTGTTGTTTTATTTTGGAAGTTTCATGTATGTTCCGCTGATTTTCTCTGATGTATACCTGTAAGGGTGCCCAGGGAGGGCACGATCGCGGCTTGGTCGGGTCGTGACAGAACACAAGACTTGAAAAGTGCGAAAGGAAGAATTGTTTTTCCGACGGAAAATCTTCCGAACGTCGGAAAGGAAAAATGTTCGTTGAGAAGAATTGGATTCTCAAAATGCATTAATTGACGATTATGGAATGTATTATCATTTTGGAAATTTATTTTTACGGATTTGGTCACGTGGGGCCCACCCGAGAAATTTTACGTTTTGCGGGACCCACGAGGGTTACGGAATTTTATGGACGAATGGGAGGGTGACACGTGGCACCCCCCACATGGCTTGGTCGAATTAATGCAAGGGCAAAATGGTCATTTGACCATTGTGAAGATGAGCATGTCTTGCTAGGCTAGATCTTGACATTGTTGACTAAGTCAAGGGCCACTTGGCTTGATCTCTTCCCTCCAAACTTTACATGTGTTGTAATCTAGACCCTCCAATGTATTATATAATCATACTAGTAGCAAGACAAGGCTATTTTACACTTAGAAAAATTGAAGAACCCTTGTTCTCCTTAAGCATGCTCTCGGGTTTGCTATCCCTCTCACACAAAATTTTTGTAGTTTTGATCCATTAGCCACAAGACTTTAACCCAAGGTACATGAGAGTATTGTAAGTGTATCTCAATAGAAAAATCCCGGAAAAAGATAGTTTTCGTATTAGTCGCAAGGTGAAAACCTAGTTGCTTTTCTAGGTTTTGTTTGGAAGATTGAAGGAAACTTGTTGGTGTTGTTCTAAGGGTCTCAAGAAGCGGATTGAAGTGTCTAGAAGAGGCTCTAAGTTGCTAAGGAGCGACTTCGGAATTTGAGTTGGATTAAGAATCGTTGAGGTAATAATCTTGGCTCTTAAGTGTTACAAGATTATATATTGTTGTTAGCCTTACATGTTTGCTAGCATGAAGTATATGTGTTGAAGTTTTATAAGTATTATGGATTGATTGTAGCCTTAAATCCGAAATGTCATTTAAGCCTTGTGAAGTTGGATTACAATTTGGTCGTTTATTAGAATCGTCGCATGTTACTTACTTGAAGATTATAGTAGTTATAATCGATTGCGACTTGATATCATGTTATGCTAACAACTTGGATTGAAATGGAAATTGGATAAGAATTGGTGTTATTGTGTCTCAATGTGGCCGAATTGGACTAGTAGATTGTATTAGTTTGATATCGTTTGTGGGGCGGAATTTTACACGTCTAGTAGGCGTGTAATCCCCTATTGATTAATTGCATTGTTGGGCCTTAAATGTGGCGTGTTTGGTTATTGAATTCGGCCTTGAAAAAGGTGGCAAAGTATGTAGAAACAAAGGAAGTGCTGTCCGATTTTCCGTAGAATTTAGTGACCTTGCACTTAGAATATTCTACGTTCGAAGCTAGAGGTTAATGGACGTATTATGGCCATTATAGGTTGAAGTACTAGGTATAACGTATTCTACTTGAAGGATGGAATAGCTATCAAGGTTGAAGTACTTCGGAGCATTTTGCTAATTGTCGATAATCGTCGCGAGGTATGTGAACCTCTTCCTTCTTTTGACATGATTCTATGTATGGAATATACATGTAGTACTATTTCATGATTCCTTCTACTCTTAGAAGTTAAGAAGTAGGTATGTTGATTTACTATATGTAAAGGTTATGTCTGAGTTATCCTAAGTTCTTACCAAGTCTTATGGGGGATGTTGGTAAGAGTCGTTAGGAGGTATTTGGAGCCAAGTTGACTTGGCTAATTTACGGCACGAATGAGGATAAGTATCGAACAAGCCATTGCAGCGTTAATAAAGGAAAATTTAATGACGATAAATTATATTAAAACAAGTAGAATTCTCCATCTGCATAGAAGCTAAGATAAGACAAAATTGTATTACATTTTCTAGATCATGGCTGCTTTAATGAGATCAGTATAAACAAGTATAACCTATTCACACATATAAGGCATATGTTGCTTAAATTAAAGAGTTTACGTTATGAAGTGTTAAGACTATGAACTACGAAACTTGATTCTAAAAGATAAGAGACTTGAAGTATTTTGAAAATATAAGTCTCTTGGTTATAAAAAGAATGTATTTGCCTAAAGTATAAAGTTAGTATAACGACTTTATGGGAAGTGGGTTATAATAGCTTTATGGAAAGTTAAGAGTGGTTTACTCTAAGTAATGATAAATGTTTTGAAATAAAGGAAGGCAAATGGATTTAAAAGCATCAATTGCTTAAGTTTTAAGGAAAGAAGTCACTTGATTTAGAAGCCGAATAATGTATTTCTAAAAGTGTAGTGACTTATGTAATGTAAACAAGCCTTGATACTACGGGTGTTAGTATCTTGGGGTTTTATATGAAAAAGAGTCTTTTGAAAAGAATGTAAGCACGTAGTACTTTGGGTTAAATTCCCGGATTTTTATGTGTGAAATGAAAGTGCCATGAGTTTATAAAAATGGAAGTCTGAAGGTTTAATAAACTTGCCTATGTTTGCTTGTGATAGCTTAGAGTGCAAGTATTATATGTTTACGTTGTCGTGACTCTCAGTTGGAGGGTCAGCTGTCTTGTTGTAAGTTTACTTGGACGTACCGACAGTGATGTGGGATTCCACGGGTATGCTTCCATTATGATTGATCCTTGGACATGCTTATACGATGTGGGATTCCGGGGCATGTGACCAGGAGGCGGGTTAGATTCCCGGATTTGTTTTATTACCCATGGCCATGCTTATACGATGAGGGATTCCGGGGCATGCGACCATGCTATGTACGACTATTACTCCATGGGCTAGCTCCCCATGAAGACATGTACCGATGAGGATTAGGGGCATGTTATATTATTACTCCGGGCTAGCTCCCATGAAGACTGCGCCTACGATGAGGATGCCGAGGGCACGTTATGGCCATGCTTATACGATGAGGATTCCGGCATGCAAGCGTTATATATATATATATATATATATATATATATATATATATATATATATATATGTGTGTTGTATACGCAGCGATGAGGTGGGATGCCAGGCGCGTCACATGGCTATATTTTACACTTATAGCTGTCGGCAGTGATGGGGGATTCCACAGGCGAGATATATATATGTATTGTGTATGTATGCGACGGTGAGGTGGGATGCCACGGGCGTCACATGGGTTATATTTTACACTTATAGGCGCCGGCGGTGATGGGGATTCCGCGCACGCTTTGATATATGTGTGACTTGATCGCGTCCCAGTTGGTAGGGTAGTATATCGTCCCTCCGTAAAAGGGCGGATTATGTTATGAAAGATAAGTAAGTTAGATGGTAATGAACTTAATGACTTCTCCTAAGTATGTACGTAAGATATGGCTATAACTCTTAATGGAATGGAAAAGATAATGATGTGCAATTAAGTTCATAAGTGGTAATGACACGGCAGGATCTGGTATGTACTTTTTATACTTGCCCCTGTCATTCTTTTGTACAGTTATGATCTGTTTACTGTACTTTATTTCCGTTCCATATTGATTTTTGTTATCGACCTTCCGGCCGCGTTAAATGTCCGCATGTTTAGGTACGATTGTGGATCCGCGATCTTAGGATCTGGTTCAAAGACTTTAAGATGGCTCAATGTGTTACACCCGTAGTTCAGTATGTATATGAGGGCGTGCGTGCGAGAATCTGACACAAAATTGGAAAGGAAGAAAGATGTGATTTTTCGACGGAAAAGTTTCCGGATTTTGTGAAGGAAAAAGGTTCGTTATTGGGAATTGGATTCCCAGATTTGGTATTCGGACTTTTTGGGATATTTGAGAATTATGGAATTTTATTTCCGGAATTGGTCAAGTGGGGCCCAGGAAAAATTCTGATTTGTAGGCCCACTTTATTTTGGATTTTTGGCATTACGGATATTTTCTAAGGCGAAATATTTTGGACGCAGTAGAGGCGACACGTGGCACCCCATGTGGCTCGTTGGCGAAAATTAGGGGACCACACGGCAAACGTTTTTGGGGACAAGTGGCAAGCCGGTTGTCCCATTTTGTGGTGAACAAATGGTTGGCAAACTACCCACACATGTACCCCATCCTCACCTTACACTTGCTTTAATCATAGCCCTTTATTTCTCTATAAATACCCCTTGTTTCAAGACTTTATTCATCCTCACTTAAGAGTTTCAAAGGCAAAATTCTCCCTCCCTCCTTGTGTTCTCGTCCAACACCCCCCTTTGTGTAGAAAAATCCTTCAAGTGTTGTTATTATCCCAAATACCTTAGCCCAGTATTCCTAGTAGTATTCCAAAGTTATTTCAATACTAAGAGTGAATACTACTTTATTCCAATAGTCGCAAATGAAGCCCTAGAAAAATCTTCATAGCTTAGATGAAGTGTTAAGAGAAGTTGTTTAGAAACTTCTAAGGGTTGCTTGGAGCGGGTTGGAGCATAAGGAATTGGAGCTAAACGTTGCTCAGGATCGACTTATAAATCTTGGATAATTTTGGGCTTATCGAGGTAATGATCTTTATCCCCCTATTGTAATTGGAAATTACATGTTGTAGTAATGTATAGTTGAGTATACTATATATAGAATGAATATTGATAAGAATTGAACTGTATTTACATTGGACTGTATTTACAGTAGACTTGTAGTATTATTGTGGAGTAGAATTGTACACGTCCGGTTAGACGTGTAACCCCCCCTTGGAGTTGTTGGCTGGGTAGCGGGCCTTGATAGAGGAGGAGATTTATGTGGTTCTGGGGAGTCGCCGAATTGTCCGTAGAATAATGACCTTGTGCTTGGAATTGTGCTACCAAGAGATCGGGAAGTTGATAGACGTTTTGTGGCTTTTTAGGTGGAAGTACTACGAGTAGCGTATTCTACTTGAAGGGTGGACAAGGCTAGCAGGGTTACAGTACTTTGGAGCTTTTTGCTTTTTGTCGATAATCGTCGCGAGGTATGTGAACCTCTTCCTATCCTTTCTAGCATGATATTTGTGAAATATATATAGTGCGGTAGACGCACGTGTGTTAAAGGAATTTGATTTTCCTTTTGTGTCATTGACTTGATTCCAAAGTTAAGTGACTTGTTATGAAATATTAAGGACTTGAATTATGTTAAAAAATTGTAAAACCTCACTCATGAGTAATGGGTGTGTGGTCTTTTAAAGAATAAAGTTATCTTGATTTCTAAAATAAGAATAGTTGTCCTTGGTTGGTTTAAAACATAAAGTGTTATAATAGCTTTATGGGAAGTTATTTATAACGACTTTATGAAAACAAAAGAATGGTTTTATCATTGTATTTAAAATGATAACTTGACATTTAAAGGTTGGAGGTTGGTTTCCTTAAAAGATATGATTTAAAGATTAAGAGCCTGACTTTTGAAAGTAAAGAGACTTGACTTATAAACAACTTGATTTTGGGAAAGGAGAAGTAACTTGATTTAAAAGGTATAGGTTACTTGTTTTTAAAAGAGTAAGACACTTGGTTGAAAAAGTATATTGCTACTTGACTTTAAAAAGGAAAAAGCGTCTTTGTTTTAAAGGAAGGCATGGTTTTGTCTTAAAATGGTTTAAAAAAGGAAGGCATGCTTTTGTCTTAAGATTGATTTAAAAAGAAGGTATGGAAATTGTTTTGGTTTACTTAAAAGATAGTTAGTCTATTTTGATACTACGGTATCGTGTGACTTTGTGTGAGTAACTTGACTATGTTGGCTTGTGATAGCCTTGTAATACTTTCTTGTTGGTTTGATAAGTAAACATGTTATGATCTTCGTGTGTTAGTGTCTTGTGATGTTTGTGTAAGGGGTTATTCTTGTTGTGCTTACGTTGTTAAGCGATAATCCGTTATCTTGGTATTATATCACATACCGACTTGTTATGATGCCGAGGATTTGCCACCTCGATGCGAGGAATACCTCATGCGGGTCCATGCGACCTATCGCGAGTCGGGAGTTCGAGATTGATCACTCCGGGTGGGTTGCGCTGAAGCGAGGAATACCTCATGCGTCCGGTGACTATGCGGACCGGGGTCGAGGATGATGCGCGGGTTAGCTACCCCGATGCGAGAATACCTCATGCGGACCTAGGTGGTCTATGCGGTGCGGGAGTTCGAGTTAGGCTCGTATAATGATACTATGGGCGATTGGCCTTGCCCGATCATTAGCGGCCTAGAAAAGACGATTCGTTATATCTATTTTGCTCTTGTTTATCTTTGTGGCACTATATGCGATTAAATTGGTTGTTAAATGCGTATTTGTAATTGGTTTTAAAAATGTTATGATTTTATTTGATTTTACGATTTCACATACTTGGTACTGTTATGCGACCTCCTTGAAGCTGCGTTCATGCCGCGGTAAGTACACTTGTTGATCCTCGCTCATAGGATCACGATTGACGTTTGGGAAGCTCCGTTTCTCGAGGCTTATCTTGTGGTATGATTCACGAGAGTGTAGGTTCTTATACATTCAGGTATGGCGGGCCCCGTCGTTGTTGTTATAAAACTCTTAGAGGTGCATGTAATCTTGTTGTGGGCAGGGTTTGTAAAAGGGATGTAACTGTTCAAGTTTTTATTTATATATACAGAAAGGTAACCGTTTTGGTTAGCCTATTTTCTTATTTCACTGTTTATCTTTTATGAGTTTTTATTTCCGCTGATTTTCTCTGATGTTGTATCACTAGGGTGCCCGGGGTAAGGCACGATCCACGCCCGGGTCGGAGTCGTGACAAAAGTGGTATCGAGCGATTAATCCTCGGAAAGTGTCTACAGACCGTATCTAGTAGAGTCTTGATTATCGGCGTGTTGTGCACCACACCTATAATCAGGAGGCTGCAGGATATTTAGGATTGGTTTCCATTCTTCTCACTCTGAGATCGTGCCTTAGAGCTGTGTTATAAGTTGGACTCCCTCTGGCGTATTCGTTTGTGCTAGTTATGCCTCTACGCAAGGCAACCAGGGCCCAGATGGGCAAGGCAGCGGAGGGAGCTACGAGTAGAACACGGAGATTACGAGGGCACGGGCCTGCTCATTACCTGAGATAGTGCTTCATTCGGGGAGTTCTGCGACGCCGCTAGCCCCAGGAGAGTTTAGAGCAGTAGCAGTAGCAGTAGCTACTGAGACCACGATACCTGAGTCTTCAGTTCCACGACCAGGAGCCGAGGATACGAGTTACAAGGAGATGGCCCAGTTACTAGCCAGACTTGTGGCTAGGAATGAGGCCAGACGAGAGTCGGAGGTTCCGGCAGTACCAGTAGTTCACCCTAGATCCGATAGTTTTGAGACTTCGGGACTTCTTGAGTTGCAGTCCACCCGAGTTCTATGGATTGAGAACTGAGAAAGATCCTCAGGAGTTTATTCGACAGTTGCAGCGGATCATGAAAGTGATCAAGACCTTAGAGGCATTTCCTACACGCTTCTTGCCCTCGCAGATGAGGAGAGCTCGGGCAGATAGATTTATGATGTTAAGGCAGAATGGGCGGACGGTTCGGGAATACAGTATAGAGTTTGACTCATTGGCTCATTATGTCCCCGCTTTAGTGACAGATATGGAGGATAGAGTGCACCGATATGTCACAGGACTTGACGATTATCTAGCAGAGAGTTGTACAAGAGTAACTCTTGATCGGACATGGACATTGCCCAGCATCTGAGCTTATGCGCAGCCGAGGAACGAGATCGACGGATTAACCAAGATCAGCGGAGAGGCCGAGCAGCAGGTCCTTTGGTAACTTTCGAGGCGGATCTTCTCAGCAGCAGACTGGTTATGCGCCTCCGCCAGTACAGAGTGGTCCTCCACAGGCTTCAGAACGTTCGGGGTATGCAGGAGTTGGTCAGAACTCCAGAGTTTCAGGTTCACAGATTTACATAGGTTCTAGCCAGCCAGATTCGGTTTTCCCTCAGTGTTCACTATGTGGTAGACATCATCCCGGGGAATGTCGTCTTTTTACGGGTGCTTGTTTTACCAGCGGCCGTCAGGGCCATGTGAGGAGAGAATGTCCTAGTAGGGGGGATACAGGTGGGACGACTTAGCCTACCAAGTCAGTTGCGGATTAAGTGGTTCGGAAAGGAATGGGTGTTAGCCAGAGGAGGCCACCCCCACCTCGGTATGGCCGTTGTGGTAGGTGTTCTTATGGGGAGTGTCGTACTACTTAGATAGCTTGTTAGGCTTGCGGCCAGCAGGGCCATTTTGCGAGAAATTGTCCGATCAGAGGTGGCGCGGATGTTACAACTCAGCCTTCGGGATCAGTGGTTGGTTCATCACCTTCTGTAGTTATGCGCCCAGCAGAGCAGGATTTGATTAGTGCGACAAAGGGAAAGTGAGGCAGTAGTTACAAAGATATCTTCAGCCCTTAAGAGACTTGTTTAGGCCGTTATGGTAGATACATGTGGAGTGCTATGTTCGGTTAGCATTGTGTAAGTTGTGATTAGAAAACATGGGTAGTTGAAAAGGGTAAGTCAGGGGCGAAAATGGGAGCCTTGGAATTTATAACGATTGGGACCTTGGATGCGCCGTCCCGAGTGGAGCGATTTTACGGTTGGTCTTTGTCGAAGTACTTGGTATGCGTGATATATATTGTGGGATAATTCCATGGGTAGTGTGAGATGGAAGTGGTAGCTTTCATGACGTGAACTGGTAAGATTGTTCCAGATCGGAGCGAGTTTAGTACAAAGTGGTCGGGTTGAGGCCATATCCCGAGTCAACCAGCAACACATAATGTGGTGGTGTCAGTTTGAGTTGGTCCCGCTAGATGATAGTGTCCTGAGGGTGTTAGGCCCAAGGTTAGGTAACAATCGTACGAGTTCGTGGATCGTCCGAGCCGATGGTCGGCCGATGAGGTCAGCCCATCTTGTCTTTCAGTTAGGCCTGCTTACTCGGCGGAGGGTTATGCGAGATGTTATGTATCAGGGAGGTTGTAAGGCTGCACGGGATTCCTACTTTTTATGACAGGCAGTGAAGCCCAGTTTTTGGCTATTTCTTTTGTTTCTGGAGGTTTTACCAGGCGGGGTTAGGGACTCAGGTGAGTCTCGGTATTGCATTCACCCTTGGGCCGACAGACAAACAGCGCGTTTTATCCAGACATTTGAGGATAGGTTACGGGCCGGTGTTTTGATATCAGGGGTAGCTGTAATGATTATTTGCCTCTTGTTGAGTGAGCATTATAATAGCTACCATTTCAGTATTCGGATGTCGCCTTATGAAGCCTTGTATGGGCGGGAGTGTAAGTTGCCGGTCGATTGGTTCGATGTTGGCAAGGTTCAGATAGTTGGTCCATACTTGATTCAGCAGGATGTGGGTAAGGTGAAGCTTATCCAGAAGAGGTTATTAGCATCTCAGAGTCAACAGAAGTCGTGCGGATAATCGGCGTCGACACTTGGAGTTCAGGTTGACGGTGGGTCTTCAAGGTATCACCGGAAGGTGTGGCGAGATTTGAAGCGGAAACTTAGCCCGGGTACTTTGGGCCTTTCGGATCGTAGAATAGGCCGTTGCCTATAAGTTAACCGCCGTCCGACTTAGAAGCGATACGTCCAGATTCCATGTTGCTATGTTCGAGCGTATCGGAGATCCATCAGTGTTCCCGGTTAATGATGACCAAGTTAGAGATAGTAACCCCGAGATTTTGGAAACTGAAGCAATGACAGAATGTGGTAAGTATATTAGGAAGAGTTCGAGTGTACGGGGAGGGTACGACGAGTAAGAAAAGAGGCGTAGATGTGTTAAGAAGATGGAAGTGTCCTTTTTATAAAGTAAAGGTGCGAAGAAAGTATCCTTCGGACCATGGGTGGAGCTAATAGTATTGTTATACGCTTTAGAGATGATTCTTCGTTGGCTTGGATGTGAGTTTTTGCGCGTATGTGGTATTATGGCCAGGTGTGACATAATTGGTTTTGTAAGTATAGTAGTGAAGACTATACCGGCGCATGTGTGTTTAGAGACTTAGAAGGAACATTCGGGACGAATGATTCTAAGGGGGGAAGAATATTACACCCCGTAGTTCCAGAGTATGTATATGAGGACGTACGTACGAGAATACGACACAAAATTGGAAAGGAAGAAAGATGTGATTTTTCGACGGAAAAGTTTCCGGATTTTGTGAAGGAAAAAGGTTCGTTATTGGGAATTGGATTCCCAGATTTGGTATTCGGACTTTTTGGGATATTTGAGAATTATGGAATTTTATTTCCGGAATTGGTCACGTGGGGTCCACGGAAAAATTCTGATTTTGTGGGCCCACTTTATTTTCGTATTTTTGGCATTACGGATATTTTGGAAGGCGAAATATTTTGGGCGAGTAGGGCGACACATGGCACCCCATGTGGCTCGTTGGCGAAAATTAGGGGACGCGTAGCTTGGACGTTTTTTGGGGGACAAGTGGCAAGCCACTTGTCCCATTTTTGTTTTGAACAAATGGTTGGCAAACTACCCACACACATGTACCCCATCCTCACCTTACACTTGCTTTAATCATAGCCCTTGATTTCTCTATAAATACCCCCTTGTTTCAAGACTTTATTCATCCTCACTTAAGAGTTTCAAAGGCAAAATTCTCCCTCCCTCCTTGTGTTGTTCTCGTCCAACAACCCCCCTTTGTGTAGAAAAATCCTTCAAGTGTTGTTATTATCCCAAATACCTTAACCTAGTATTCCTAGTAGTATTCCAAAGTTATTTCAATACTAAGAGCCGGAAATACTACTTTATTCCAATAGTCGCAAATGAAGCCCTAGAAAAATCTTCATAGCTTAGATGAAGTGTTAAGAGAAGTTGTTTAGAAACTTCTAAGGGTTGCTTGGAGCGGGTTGGAGCGTAAGGAATTGGAGCTAAACGTTGCTCAGGATCGACTTATAAATCTTGGATAATTTTGGGCTTATCGAGGTAATGATCTTTATCCCCCTATTGTAATTGGAAATTACATGTTGTAGTAATGTATAGTTGAGTATACGATATAGAGAATGAATATTGATAAGAATTGAATCAGATTTACATTGACCGTATTTACTGATGACTTGTAGTATTATTGTGGAGTAGAATTGTACACGTCCGGTTAGACGTGTAACCCCACCCCCCCCCCCCCTGGAGTTGTTGGCTGGGTAGCGGGCCTTGATAGATGAGGAGATTTATGTGGTTACGGGGGGGAGGTGCTGCCGAATTTTCCGTAGAATAATGACCTTGTGCTTGGAATTGTGCTACCAAAAGATCGGGAAGTTGATAGACGTTTTGTGGCTTTTTAGGTGGAAGTACTACGAGTAGCGTATTCTACTTGAAGGGTGGACAAGGCTAAGCGTGGTTCTGATGCTTTGGAGCTTTTTGCTTTTTGTCGATAATCGTCGCGAGGTATGTGAACCTCTTCCTATCCTTTCTAGCATGATATTTGTGAAATATATATAGTGCGGTAGACGCACGTGTGTTAAAGGAATTTGATTTTCCTTTTGTGTCCTTGACTTGATTCCAAAGTTAAGTGACTTGTTATGAAATATTAAGGACTTGAATTATGTTAAAAAGTTGTAAAACCTCACTCATGAGTAATGGGTGTGTGGTCTTTTAAAGAATAAAGTTATCTTGATTTCGAAAATAAGAATAGTTGTCCTTGGTTGGTTTAAAACATAAAGTGTTATAATAGCTTTATGGGAAGTTATTTATAACGACTTTATGAAAACAAAAGAATGGTTTTATCATTGGATTTAAAATGATAACTTGACATTTAAAGGTTGGAGGTTGGTTTCCTTAAAAGATATGATTTAAAGATTAAGAGCCTGACTTTTGAAAGTAAAGAGACTTGACTTATAAACAACTTGATTTTGGGAAAGGAGAAGTAACTTGATTTAAAAGGTATAGGTTACTTGTTTTTAAAAGAGTAAGACACTTGGTTTAAAAAGTATATTGCTACTTGACTTTAAAAAGGAAAAAGCGTCTTTGTTTTAAAGGAAGGCATGGTTTTGTCTTAAAATGGTTTAAAAAAGGAAGGCATGCTTTTGTCTTAAGATTGATTTAAAAAGAAGGTATGGAAATTGTTTTGGTTTACTTAAAAGATAGTTACTCTATTTTGATACTACGGGTATCGTGTGACTTTGTGTGAGTAACTTGACTATGTTGGCTTGTGATAGCCTTGTAATACTTTCTTGTTGGTTTGATAAGTAAACATGTTATGATCTTTACGTGTGTTAGTGTCTTGTGATGTTTTTGTAAGGGGTTATTCTTGTTGTGCTTACGTTGTTAAGCGATAATCCCGTTATCGGTATTATATCACATACCCCGACTTGTTATGATCCGAGGATTTGCCACCTCGATGCGAGAATACCTCATGCGGGTCCATGCGACCTATGCGGGTCGGGAGTTCGAGATTGATCACTCCGAGTGTATTCTGCCGATGCGAGGAATACCTCATGCGTCCAGTGACTATCGCGGACTTGAGGTCGAGGATGATGCTGGGTTAGCTACCCCGTCGAGAATACCTCATGCGGACCTGTGGTCTATGCGGTGCGGGAGTTCGAGTTAGGCTCGTATAATGATACTATGGGCGATGGCCTTGCTTGATCATTAGCGCCTAGAAAAGACCGATTCACGTTATATCTATTTTGCTCTTGTTTATCTTGGCACTATGTGCGATTAAATTGGTTGTTAAATGCGTATTTGTAATTGGTTTTAAAAATGTTATGATTTTATTTCAAGATTTACTGATTTCACATACTTGGTACTGTTGTATCGATCTCCTTCGGGGCCGCGTTCATGCCGCGGTAGGTACACGATTGTTGATCCTCGCTCATGGATCACGATTCGGCGTTTTAGGAAGCTCCGTTTCTCCGGAGGCTTATCTTGTGGTATGATTCCCTGAGAGTGTAGGTTCTTATACATTCAGGGGTATGGCGGGGCCCTGTCCGTCGTTGTTGTTATAAAACTCTTAGAGGTATGTAGTATCATTGTGGCGGGGTTTGTAAAAGGGATATAGCTGTCAAGTTTTTATTTATATATCTGAAAGGTAACTTAGTTTTGGTTAGCCTATTTTCTTATTTCACTGTTTATCTTTTATGAGTTTTTATTTCCGCTGATTTTCTCTGATGTTGTATCACTAGGGTGCCCGGGGTAAGGCACCAGTCACGGGCCCGGGGTCGGGTCGTGACACAATGTTCCGGAGTTGTCATGGCTATGTATATTCAGGGGTACGGCGGGGCCTTGTCCCGTCATAGTATTTGTTCAAATCTTAGAGGTGCAGTATTCATGCAGCAATGGGTGGCTAGAGTTCTTTTTACATTGTTAATCAGTGTAGACCCTTTCGGGTAATTTTTATGTCATGGCAGCCTTATCGGCTTGGCCTTGGTTTAAAAAAAAAGAGTGTTATTTATCTTCCGCAGTTTATTATGTTGTATGATTAGAAGGGTGCCCAAGTAGGGCACCAGTCGCGGCCCGGGGTCGGGTCGTGACATAGCCCATACTCATAATGACCTCAAAGTCTGTCATATCCGCTCTACTAGGTCTGCTAGGGTCCGACGACTATATCGTCACCGGGCAATTATTATATACCCGCTCAGCTACCACCCATCACTCGCGGGTGTGGTTACCTCGAAAGGTTCTCATGGATTCAGGATCTATTCCTTTGCACTTGGTTGCACTCTTTCTCACTGGTCGTACTCTTTCCGTACTTCCAAACTTATACTAGCATACGTACATACTTCCATACTAATTCTAGCCTCCAATCTTTGGAGTTACTATTTTAAACAATATAAGGCTATTTCCGACTCTCACAACCCGGTTCCGGTGGAATGCGTCCACGAACCCGTAAAACAATTTAATTAGACTTTGGCTCTGCACCCTCGTGACCCTGTCACGTAGCGAAACTACTACCAACTGATCCCACTCCATTTCAAGCTATGGGGCGACCCTTAATAGGTCCTCAACCCGACTCGGCGTCGCACTTAACTCTTATCCTTGGTCTGACTTAAATTTTTACTACCCGAGAAGGCCTTATATACCTAAGGTCTCGGCGGTTATCAATATTCTTAGGCTCGCAATTTCCATGCTCCAAGCCTACCTTATCAGTCCCCCCGTAAACGGGTACAATAACTTCTCATAAGTTCTTAATCGTGTTGTCTTAATCATAATAACCATACTTACTCCATACGGATCTCATCCGTACCATTCTCTTAATCATACCACGTAGCTTAATCTATTAACATATTTTTCCATTAAGTACCTTAACATGACTTCTTAAGGGTTCATTACCCTATCAGACAGCTCATCATTTCCTAATTATATCAAATTAGTACATAACCCTTGATGAGAATTCATTAACCGCTTCATACCTTCCCGGTATCTATTTAGTCCTTACCAATTCCTGGTAATCTTTAAGCGTTCTAGCCAACCCATATGTGACCCTTATACATAAATCCGTGTAGATGTATGTCATAATACCAACTATACTACAATTATTACCAACCTGGATACGCAATCCACATAATCCTTCTTGGGTCACTGCTGCCTTTCTCATAGCTGTAATCAACATAACTCGTTAGGGAGGGACAACCCTTACAACACAGCTCTATCGCACGATCTCAGAGTGAGAAAAATGGAAACCAATCCTAAATGTCCTCCAGCCTCCTGATTATAGATGTGGTGCACAACACACCGATAATCAAGACTCTACTAGACACGATGCATAGACATTTTTCGAGACTAAGCGCTCGATACCACTTTTGTCACGACCCAACCGGGCGCGGCCGTGCCCTACTGGGCACCCTTAGTATACATCAGAGAATAGTAGCGAACATACATAAACTCATAAGATAAAGCGATGCATCTTTGTTCTTACAACCCGATCCACAAATGTGACTACTGCACCTGGAATAATAACAAGCGTGGCGGGGCGGGGCCGCCATACCCTGAATGTACAACAAGCAATACCGGGGATCAGAACGGATAAGCCTCCAAGTAAAGGAGCTTCTCAGCAGGACTGATGATCTTAAGAGTGAGGATCGAACTGTATACTCTACTGCGGCATGAACGCAGCCCAAGGAGGTCAAGACAACATGTACTAAGTATGTGGCGAAATCTTTGAAATAAAATCATAAAGTCTAAAAATAAAGCTGGAGACATGTATGATAACTCAAATAACAGTACACTGTGTCTTACTAACAATGAGAGTAAACGAGAGTATACTTTACTGCATAAAAATAGGAGGCTCATGATCAAAGTAGGGTCACTCGCCCGTAGTATACTTGCCTTATTGTTAGGAGTATACATTATTTGTTATTTGAGTATACTTCCTTGTTGTTGGGAGTATACATGACTTGTTGTTTGAAGTATACTTGCCTTGTTATTTGGAGTATACGTGACTTGCCTTCTTGAAGTACTTGCCTTGTAATTAGAAAGTATTCACGTGATAGATTTTAGGCTAAAAACATGTCTAGAATATTCCTAAGTTCTTACCAAGTCTTATGGGGGATGTTGGTAAGAGTCGTTAGGAAGTAGTGGAGTCTAGTTGACCTTGCTAAGTTACTACATTAATGAATATTTATTTTAAAAGTGATGAGACTTTGATTTCTTTAAAAATTATGAGACTTTGATTTAAAGTTATGAGACTTGATTTTTAAAGTTATGAGATTTGATTCCTTTAAAGATTATGAGACTTTGATTTAAAGTTATGAGACTTGATTTTCAAAGTTATGAGATTTGATTCCTTTAAAGATTATGTGACTTTGATTTAAAGTTATGAGACTTGATTTTCAAAGTTATGAGATTTGATTTCCTTAAAGGTTATGGGACTTGATTTTAAAAGCTTTGAAATGATTTTATGAATGTGTAGTAACTTAGTTTGAAAAGTAAACGTGTCTTGATACTACGGGTATTAGTATCGTGTGGCTTTTATGTAAAAAGGGATCTTTTTAAGAGAGTTGAAGTACGTAGTACTTTGGGGTTAAAACCCGGATTGTTGGCATAAAATGAAAGTACCTTTAGTTTATAAAATGGTGAATCAGTTTACATGTTAATAAAAGTCTAGAAGTATGGTAACTTGTCTATGCTTGCTTGTGATAGTCTTGTTGTGCAAGTGTTGTATTCTTATGTTACCGTGTCTCTCTATGGAGGGTCGGTCATCTTGCTATTTACTTGTACATACCGACACTGTTGGAAGGTCCACGGGTATGCTCCCACTATGATTGTTCCATGGACATGCTTACACCGATGAGAGATTCCGGGGCCATGCGGCCATGCTTTAGATACTTTCCCTAGTCATTTTTCGTGATACGGCAGGCTCTGGTAGGTGGCTTAAGATACTTGCCCCGGTCATATCTCGTGATACGGTAGGCTCTGGTATGTTGGCTTTAGATACCTACCCCGGTCAGTTTTGTGACGCAGGCTGGATCTGGTAGTTGGCTTCCGTACTTGGCCCGGTCAGTTTTATGATGCAGGATGGATCTGGTAGTTGGCTTTCCTACTTGGCCCGGTCAGTTTTATGACGCAGGTGAGATCTGGTGTTCAGGTACATATATTGGTGTTATATTATATCATGGACTGCCGGCAGTGAGGAAGGAAATTCCACGGACACGCTTGATATTATGGGTGTGAGACCCATGGTTATATTTGAGTAATGATTTTGAGGGCATGCGTCCCTGACTTGGCATGACTGCTTATATATTGTGAAATGGTCTTTTAAAAGATGAAGTTGATTTTCATTACTCTTATTGATTAATTTGGTTATCATACTTGTTTCCTGATTTGTATTTAGATTGTGTGATATTATATTCTTGAAAGGCACAGTCGACTCTTGGAGTTGTTATAGTACAGTGATACAAGGTGCAGTTGGCTTTTAGGTTATGTGACACGGTAGGATCTGGTATTTGATTTTCTATACTTGCCCCTGTCATTCTTGTACACAGCCATGATTTTAATACTGTACTTTATTTCAGTTCCATACTTAGTACTTGTTGTACTGACCTCCTTCGGGGGGCTGCGTTCATGTCTGCAGGTCTAGGTACTCAGTTGTGGATCCGCGAGCTTAGGATCCTTGTTCAGCATGTTGAATAGCTCCAATGTTCCGGAGCTTATCTTTATGATTAGGTATTAAGAGCACGGCGGGGCGCTTGTCCGCACGATTATATCGAATTCTTAAGTGCAGATTCATATGTTTGGACTGGTGAGAGTTATATTCATGTTGTTGTATAGTGTAGACCCAGTTGGGTATGGTATATATATATATATATATATACGACAACCTTATCGGCCTTGCCTTTGCTTTAAGAAAAAAAAAATGAGTGTTATTTATCTTCCGTGTGTTACTCATGTTGTATGTGTAGAAGGGTTCTCAGGTAGGGCACCGATCGTGGTCCGGTTCGGGCGTGACAGTGAGTATCGAGCGATTAGTCCTCGGAATGTCTACAGACCGTGTCTATGTTACACCCCGTAATTCCAGGATATGTTTAAGAGAATGTACGTAAGGAATCAGGACTTAAAATTTGAACGAAAGAAAGAATTGTTTTCCAAGGAAAAATCTCCCGAACCTCGGGAAGGAAAATTGTTCGTTAATAATAATTGGGTTCTCAGAACTTTTTTATTTGAGACTGTTGGAATTTATCGAAACTATGGAATTTTATTTTCGGAGTTGGATACGTGGGGCCCACCCGAGAAATTTTACGTTTTTGTGGGGCCCACGAGGTTTCCGATATTTTGACCAATTATGGAAATTTCGGGAGACGGAATATTATGGACCAATGGGAGGGCGACACGTGTCACCCTCCACATGCTTATGTTGGATGAATTAAAGAAATTGACTAAGTCAATGAACAAGTGGAAGCTTGACATTATTGACTAATTGACCCAATCCTAGCCATCCATATGTTTTAATCCTAGCCATTGATTGTAGTATATATCCACCTTACTAGTGCAAGACTAGACAAAATTCCACACTTAGAAAAAATTGAGAAATCTTGTTGTGCACTAATGGGTGCTCTCGGCCAAGCCCTCATTTTGAAAAAGAAATTCTTCAATCTTGCTTCATATATCCCAATATTCAAACCCAAGGTCCCTAAAGATATTCTAAGGATATCTCAACACAAAAATCCCGGAAAAACTACGTTTTTACGTTAGTCGCAAGATAAAAACCTAAGGTGTTCTTCAACTTTGAAGTTGGAAATTTAAGAGAAGTTGGTTATGAGCTTCCAAGGGTTGTTTGGAGTGGATTGGAACGTAAAGAAGAGGAGCTAAAGTTGCTAAGGATCGACTTTAAGTTTTGGATTGTATTTGGGCTTAAAGAGGTAATAATCTCCGTCTTGCTATTGCAATTCAAGATTTCATGTTGTAGTAGTTTATTGATGAGCATGTGATATTTAGAATGAAGATTGATAAATGTTATGGAATTAGGAAGCTCAAATCCGAGATTGGCATGTTGGCCTTTAAGATTGTAATCCAATTTAATTGTTAGTTACAATCGTCGCATGTTATAGAAGAAAAGAATTATAGTTGTTAGAATTGTTATTATGTATATAACATGTTGGAATAACGACTAGGACTAAAAAGGAAATTGAAAGAGAATTGATGTGGTTGTAGCCGAGAATGGCCATTGAATTATTGGATTGTTTTATACAATTGTGGGGCAAAATTTTACACGTCCTGTTAAGGCGTGTAATCCCCTTTGGTTAGCTGAATTGTTGAGCCTTAAATGTGGATTATTGGTTGATGAATACGGGCCTTAGAAAATGTGGAAAAGTACGTAGAAACAAAGGAAGTGCTGCCCGATTTTCTGTAGAATTAGAGGGCAATTAATTGGTATAAGTCTTACAATAGTAAGTATGATATTGATAGAAGTATTATGGCCATTTTAGGTTGAAGTACTACGTGTAGCAGAGTCTACTTGACTTAAGGAATAGCCGATGAAGTTGAAGTACTTTGGAGCATTTTGCGACTTGTCGTATTGGTTAGTCGTCACGAGGTATGTGAACTTCTTCATTTTATAGACATGAGTATATTTGAAGTATACTTGCCTTGTTGATTAGGAGTATACTTGCCTTGATATTTGAAGTATACTTTCCTTGTTTATTAGGAGTATACTTGCCTTGATATTTGAAGTATACTTGCCTTGTTGTTAGGAGTATACTTGCCTTGATATTTGAAGTATACTTGCCTTGTTGATTAGGAGTATACTTGCCTTTATATTTGAAGTATACTTGCCTTGTTGTTAGGGGTATACAAGACTTGTTCTTGAGTATACTTTCCTTGTCATAAGAAGTATTCATGTTATTGATTTTATGCTAAAGGCATGTCTAGAATATTCCTAAGTTCTTACCAAGTCTTATGGGGGATGTTGGTAAGAGTCGTTAGGAAGTATTGGAGTCTAGTTGACCTTGCTAACTTACTTCACTAATGAAAAAAAGGACCGAACAAGCCATTGCAGTGTTAATGAAAATGTATCGGTAATCAATTACATTGAAATGAGTAGAATCTTCCATCTGCATAGAAACTAAGATGAGACAAAATTGTATTACAGTTTCTAGATCATGGCTCAATGGAAAAGATCGTTATAAACGAGTATAATCTATTCACGACTCATAAATGTATTAATTTGGAAAGTACGTGAGACTTGAATTTCGAAAGTATGTAGTAAATTGATTTTGAAAATATATAAGTCTTGATTATGAAAGTATAGTAACTCGAATTACTAAAAGGTTATGAGACTTTATTTTTCAAGTTATGGGACTTGATTCTTAAAGGAAGAATGCCTTGATTTAATTGAAGTAAGTGAAGTGATTTTAAATAATGTATGTTATGAAGTTTTAAGACTATGAACTTTGATTTCTTAAAAGGTTATGAGACTTGATTCTTAAAGAAAGAAATGACTTGATTTAATTGAAGTAAGTGACGTGATTTTAAAGAATGTATGTTATGAAGTTTTAAGACTATGAACCTTGATTTCCTAAAAGGTTATGAGACTTTATTTTTCAAGTTATGGGACTTGATTCTTAAAGGAAGAAATGACTTGATTTAATTGAAGCAAGTGAATCGATTTTAAAGAATTTATGTTATGAAGTTTTAAGACTATGAACCTTGATTTCCTAAAAAGTTATGAGACTTTATTTTTCAAGTTATGGGACTTGATTTTTAAAGGAAGGAATGACTTGATTTAAAAAGTATGGTGTTACACCCCGTAGTTCCAGGGTATGTATGTGAGGACATACGTACGAGAATACGACACAAAAATTGAAAAGGAAGAAAGATGTGATTTTTTCGACGGAAAAGTTTCCGGATTTTGTGAAGAAAAAAGGTTCGTTAATGGGAATTGGATTCCCAGATTTGGTATTTGGACTTCCTGGATTATATTAGAATTATGGAATTTTATTTCCGGAATTGGTCACGTGGGGCCCACGGGAGAAATTTACTGTTTTGTGGGGCCCACTTTGTTTTAGAGATTTTTGGCATTTCGGATATTTTCGGAAGATGAAATATTTTGGACGAGTAAGGGGGCGACACGTGTCACCCCCATGTGGCCATGGTTGGCCGTTTCATATTGACAAGTGGCATTGGGCCGAAATGGTGGGACAAGTGGCAAGCCACTTGTCCCAAACTTTGTGTAGACATGTGGTGGGTGGGACCCACACACACTTGTCCCAAGATCTCACCATACACTTGCCTTGATCTTGGCCATTGATTTCTCTATAAATACCCCCTTAGTGCAAGACTTATTATCATCCACACTTAAGTTTTTCCAAGGCAAAAATACCCCCTCCCTTTGTGATGTTCTCGTCCACCCCCCCCCACTTTGTGTAGAAAATACTTCAAGTGTTGTTGTATAATCCCAAATACCTTAGCCTAGTATCCCTAGTAGTATTCCAAAGTTATTTCAATACTAGGAGCCCGGAAATACTACTTTATTCCTTTAGTCGCTAATGAAACCCTAGAAAAATCTTCGTAGCTTGTATGAAGTGTTAAGAGAAGTCGTTAAGAAACTTCTAAGGGTTGCTTGGAGCGGGTTGTAGCGTAAGGAATTGGAGCTAAACGTTGCTCAGGATCGACTTATAAATCTTGGATAATTTTGGGCTTATCGAGGTAATGATCTTAGTCCTTCTATTGTAATTGGATATTACATGTTGTAGTAGTTTAGAATTGAGTATAAGATATATGGAAGGATGTTTATAAAGAATTGAATTGTATTTACATTGGACTGTATTTACAGTAGACTTGTGGTATTATTGTGGTTAGACGTGTAACCCCCCTCCCCTTGGAGTTGTTGGCTTGGTAGCAGGACTTGTTAGAGGATGAGATTTATGTGGTTGCGGGGGAGGTTCTTAGAATTTTCCGTAGAATAAGGAACCTTGTACTTAGAATTGTTCTCTGAAGAGATCTAGAGGTTGATAGGCGTTTTGTGGCCTTTTTAGGTGGAAGTACTACGAGTGGCGTATTCTACTTGAAGGGTGGAAAAGGCTAGCGATTCTGATTTGGAGCTTTTTGCTTTTTGTCGATAATCGTCGCGAGGTATGTGAACCGCTTCCTATCTTTTCTAGCATGATTGTTGTGAACTATGTAGTACGGTAGACATACGTGTGCTAAACGAATTTGGTTGGTTTAAAACATAAAGTGTTATAACGGCTTTATGGGAAGTTTGTTATAACAACTTTATGTAGGTTAAGAAATGGTTTGTGGTTTTTAAAAGATAAGAGACTTGACTTATAAATGACTTGATGTGAATTATTAAGGACTTGGTTTGTGTTAAAAAGTTGTGAAACCGCATTTATGAGAAATGGGTAATTGGGTTTTAAAAGGAATAAGTTATATTGATTTCGGAAATGAGAATAAGTATCGAACAAACCACTGCAGCGTTAATAATGGAAAATGTATTGACTAATTAATTATTATTAAAACCAGTAGAAACCTCCATCTGCATAGAAGCTAAGATAAGACAAAATTGTATTACATTTTCTAGATCATTGCTGCTTTAATAAGATCATTAATAACAAGTTTTGATTTTTCTTAAATTCCAAAGTAAGGAACTTGTTTTCTAAAAGAAAAGAGACTTGAGGAATTTGAAGTGTTTTGGTTTAAAAGAAAGGCATGGTTTTGTCTTAAGATGGTTTAAAAAAAAAGGTATGGAAATTGTTTTGGTTTACTTAAAAAGATAGTTACTCTATTTTGATACTACGGGTATCATGTGACTTTTTGTGAAAGAAATGGATCTTTTAAAGAGTTAAAGTACGTAGTACCTTGGGGTTAAAAATCCGGATTTGTTGTAATAAAATGAAAGTCTATGAGTACGTTGAACTTGCCTATGCTTGTGGTGATAGCCTTTGTTGTGCAAGTATTGTATCATTTTTGGGCATACTGACTCGATGGATGGTCCACGGGTATACGACCATGATGAGGGTTCGTTCCCTGTCGATAGTGTTATTCCATGGACTAGCTCTCCATGAGGTTTCTTCACGAGGTGTATCGGTAGCTAGTCCTCGTACTTGCCCGATCGTTCTTTGATGCACGGTGTAGTTACGGTAGTCGACTTTACGTGCCGGTCGGTGTTTGGGCGAAGTCTCGTGATGCGGTGGATCGGTGGTTAGCCCACGTGCCCCGGCCAGCGTGATCGAGGTGGATCGGTGGTTAGCCTACGTACTTGCCCCGGCGACCGTGGCGTGATTTTCGATTTTAGGCCGAAGTTTCGTGATGCGGTGGATCTGGTGGTTAGCCTACGTACTTGCCGGTCGGCGGCGTGATGCGAGTGGATCTGGTAGAGGCTATCGTACTTGCCGGTCGGCATCGTGATCTGATTATATTATCTTGTTGATACGGTAGGTTACAGTAGGCGCTTTCGTACTTGCCCGGCGATTGATGATGAGTTAGTTACGGTAGCTATGCCTTCGTACTTGCCCGTCACGGTTCTTATGACACAGTGGGACACGGTGTTCATGTGTACTCCTTGTTATTATATCATAGACTGCCGGCAGTGAGGAAGGAATTCCACGGGCATGATTGATGTTGTGGGCGTGAGACCCATAGTTATATTTGAGTGATGACTTTGAGGGCGTGAGTCCCTGACTTGACATGACTGCTTTTATGTAGTGAACTGTAGTTTGGTTATCATACATGTCTCCTGTTTTATATGATCGTCATGATTTCATTTCTGATATTTCGATTTCACATACTTGGTACTGTTGTCTTGACCTTCTGTGGAAATGCGTTCATGCCGCAGGTAGAGGTACATCGGTTGTGGATCCTCGCTCATAGGATCACAGTTCAGCGGTTTGGGAAGCTCCGTTCCCTGATCTTCTTCACAAAAACACCCTAAACCTAAAAGCTTACACCTAAACCGCCGCAAACCCTTCTCAAATTACCATACTACATTATAGAATTACCATAGAAAACTTACCATAACCATAAACCAAACGAATCTCACACTCATACAACTTACCATAACTAAATCAGCCCCCTAATCACGACTTAACTTAATGAATACTCAGAAATCTTATACCATAAAAATCACCACTGGTTTTGGTAAAAGATCGCACATAAATGCCCACAAAATCTTACCCAAATCAGTACAAAAATCAACACCAAGAATCGAGATCGAATCAGTCCAAAATCGGCATCAAAGTTTTACCGAATTTGGAGTTGAATGGAAACAATATAAACCCACCAACAACACATGCAAAGGGCATCCCGAATTCAATCAGAATACCCTACTGGAGCATATCAAACAATGGAAAATCCAAGGAATGAACGATCGAAATTGAGTAATAAAACAGTAAGCATCAATAGGCATTGATATCCAAAAATAAGAGGAAAAACAGTAGCAAACAACAGCAATAACAACCGAACATCAGGTATTGTAAAATCCTAATTCTTTAAAGCAAACTGGAAAAAAATAAAGAAAAGCTTCGCTTCTTGCAATTTCATCGCAATACATTCCCGAGTGAATCGATGACTTGATACGCTGCCTTGGTTCGCTGCCCGGAGAAGGTAAACCCGAATTCTTCTCAGTTCATTTTCATATTTTATGTGTTTGTGCGTTAAACATATGTTAGTTCATTCATGTTGCTATGTCCGTTAATACGCTTCTCTCGCTGTTACGTTATCTTTATGTCTACTGATGTTGTTTTTGTATGGTATTAATTTGCGATTATTCTATTTAATGGAAATAATGTTGGATGACCATATTTGTTCGTGGGAATTGTCAAATTTACGCCTGATTTTGTGTTAATTGCGACTTGGTATGTTATCTTGATTTACGTCCAGAGTAGTCGAGACTAATTAAATGACTAAACCGATGTTTGTTTAGCTTTAAAGATACCGAACTTAGCGTAGCACAATGTTTGTTTAATGACCCTGTCTGAACGCCTTCGTAATTGGATGAATACTGCAAAAGATTCAACCATAAGCAAGTTTAATGTTAGCGTGAATATAAGTATATGCGCATGAATTCGAATAATACCTATAAAGCTTTGTGTATATTTGTTGGGTTTGGATCACTGTGGATTACTTATGGGCTAAACATGTCGAAGTATGCCTTTTGTGTGCTATGCTAAGTTCGGTAGGTGTTGTCTGTTCATTAGTTGTTGTATATGAGGCGCTCGACTTGGAGTATATTTGACAAGTATTCCAATCATGTTCCTGGAGTTTCACTGTTTCCAGTGGGTTTTTGTGATCGCCTAAATAAAATTGATCATGCGTATTTAGATAGTCTCTTTGAATGGTTGCTTATCATCCCCAGTTGTCTTATACGCCTACTGAATTCTCCTTGCATTTAACATACCTGTTTAACTAATAAAAACAATCATATTGACACTTGCCTAAGCTGTCATGCATCATACCAGTTTAATAAGGGGCTAAGTAATGCACATATTGGTATCACATACTTGTCTTGGCATAATATTCACTTTGCTCAATATGTTTGTTGTTTTCTCCCGCCTCTACTGTTGTCGACTTAGCAGTTAAAATAACTATATAAAATTGACTGGTAGGCCTTCCTGTGATTATTATCTGTCTTATAATGGCCAACGAGAGACAGGTATTGTTTCATGTTTGGGTCTGCGTATGCATCCTAAAGCCCAATTCTGATTAATACTGTTTGATTGTTGTTGTGAGTCTTTTATGTTAAATCGCCAAAATGAAATGATTTGTATACATTCAAATTTTATTTATCACTTTACAAAGGTCTCGAGCGTGTACTAATCTTTATCTTTCTTTATTTTCTACATGAAATGCATCGGAGCCGAATGAAGAGTCTCGTTGCGAGACTCATCGCGACTTTCGTCGAACGAAGATGCGCATCTATATGTATCTCTCTATCCGCATCAGCAACGCTAGAACTATTGGCGAAAAGACATCGCCATCCTTCGAGTCATCTTTATTGTTTTCCTATCCCGCCCCATTTATGTGTTGTAAATTAATTGCTTAGCATTGCACTACTAACATTACACTTAGAATATCTGAACCTTGAATCTATAGATTAGAAAGCAATCTGACGCTAAAATTTATTTTCCTTCAAGTTAATTATATTAGGCTTCTCATACTTAGTTATATTAAACCATTTAATAATCTTCATTGGCATAACGATTCCCGTAACTAGAATATTACTATTTTTATAAAGTCCCGCTATTTGCATTCATATGTTTAGAATCATACTTCTAATAACATTTGCAAAAAAATAGATAGTAGTCATATTTTATAAATGCATCACAATTGATTTTGTTTAATATCCTCTATACTTCATTAACGAAATATTCCAATAAGGATGCATACTTTTCATATGAAATTAACTTTTCTTTTATAGACGAATCTTACGGCTTTCTTTCATCAAGAATACACTTCATTTCCTACAAAGATCGTTTCTCAAATACTTTTCAAAACATGCATTCTTAGCAATAATAATTCCCTAGGTTTGAACGGACAACCGTAAGTTAACGGATCCTTTAGGGTGCCTAACCCCTTCCCTTTAGGATAATAAAGAACCCTTACCCAGAATCTCATTAAGTTTAGCAGACCATTTAAATGGAGTTAGTGTTGACTTTAACTTAGTTAACATTTAGGTGTCCTAATTCACCCAAAATAATTAGATGGCGACTCCGCGAACCCTAGCCCTACTTTTAGCACCCTTTAGCATTTTAGCCCTTTAGCACTTAGCACCTTTTACTTTAGCCTTTTAGCACCCTTAGTATTTTTATTTTATTTTCTAACATTTTATTAAGCAGGATTCGCTAAGGAAAGTCGCGGTCGAAAAAGGGCGTGACAAGTGGTATTAATTTGATATCGATGATTGATTATGCTTATTGCCAAACCTGTTTGAGTTAACGCCAATCGCCAACAGTAGTCGCAGTCGCAATTGTTATTGTGTTAAGGCTAAGACATATCTTGTTATGATATGTCTGTATACATGGCTGAGTAGAGTAATTATTGATGGAGGTTTATAGAATTGTTTGTCGAATCTAAGGGCAAATTTCACCTTCGATTGAACCAGAACTTGTTCTGTGCTTATTAGTGCCTTTTTTTTACCTAAACTATGTAGGACGGTCTTACGCCTTCATCCTTATTCGAATCTATTAGCCTATTTGCATCCCATATGTTGGTTCATGATAATATAGTCGGAATAAGACCTTTGAATAACTTGTTTTGGCCATACGATGCTCTTGCATTTTATTTGATTGTTGGTTCAATTCTCATACCTATACCTGGCGCCTGTTCTTGTGAATCTGGTTTTAAGTTTAATATAGTCGATCTGGTTTGCCTACATGGATTTTGGTAACTAATGTGCGTGTGAGTAACTGAGCATCTAAAAATGTTGGTTTAGTTTTCTTGTCCGTGATATATCCCATTTTCTAAACTCTCTGGCATCTTTATATATATACATATACTTACTTCTAGTACAAACCACGCACATACGAGCCTATATGGGGTGGCAGGATTGCAAATACTTTATTTACTTCCATCTATCCATGTACAGTAGTTCTTATCTACGTAGGTTGGAAAATTGGCTGACCTATTTGGCTTGCATTCTACTTTGTGTATATTATGTGGTTAATTGCATGTACACAAGCATAAGTTGTCTGTTACAAGTATATGTGTGTTTCACCTTAGTTCATGAACAACCTATGTTAGGCATACCCCTTTGCCAGTTTCGGATATTGATGTAACAATACAACAATGGTGCCCTGTTTCACGTGTCCATGCCCTGCCCTTCCCTCTGCTACTTTTATTCTTATTACTATTTTTGGGGTCAAAGCCCATATAATCTGCCACGAATACAAGCGAATTACCCCTGTTGAATCTGCTTTCTGTCATTTTGATTACTTGCTGCCTCAATAATATCTATGTGCTTAGTTGCAAATTATGTGTTTAAGCCAAATGCTTACTTATTACTTTTGACAAATTTGGATATGTATTAATCCTTATTTTTTTTTTTTATTTACATGAAATGCATCGGAGCAAACGAAGAGTCTTGTTACGAGACTCATCACGTGCTACAACATATGGAGACCTACATCTACGTGCATCTTTCTCTCCGCATTGGAAATTCTAAAACCACCGGCGAAAAGACATCGCCCCTTCCTTCGAGTCATCTTTTATTGATCTCTTCCTCCCCATTTATTTGTTGTAATTAATTGGCTAACACTGCATTAATTATTAGAACACTTAGAATAATTAAATCTTGGATCAATAGATTGGAAAATAGTTTAACATTAGAAATTTGCCTCTCCACTTAAGTTAATTTTTAGCTTGTCAGACATTGCTTAGGTTATAGTTAAAACCATTCAGTAATTTTTATTCACATAAACACTTATTTAGATAAGACATTATTTGCTACTATTTTTGCATTACTTCCATACTATATATACCATATAATTTCATATGTCCTCTAAACGCATGTTCTTAGCTAAAAAAAAAAAACTAACCTTATATATTTTAAACAAACCTTACATTTTATGTTTCGGTAAAAAATACATTTTTATAAATATCTTTTCTTTAGTACTTTCAAAACATACATTTTTTCGTAGCGATAATAATTACCCTAGGTTTGGCGGGACAATCGCAAGTTAGCGGATCTTAGAGGGTGTCTAATCCCTTCCCTCTAGATTAATAAAGAACTCTTACCCAGAATCTCACACTAGTTTTGCAGATCATAAAAATTGGAGTTAATGTTGACTTTAACCTAGTCACATTTAGGTGTCCTAATTCACCCAAACTAATTAGGTGGTGACTCATGAACCTTTGCAACCTTTTAGCATTTTTAGCACCTTTAGTATTCTTGCATTTTTTGCTTTATTTTTCAATCTTTTCTAAGCAGGAGTTTTATAATGTCGCGGTCGAAAAAGGGTGTGACAATATATATACAATCAAATAAAAGGTGTTTAAATTTTATACCAATAAAATAATTATTGTAATAAAATGTAGTTATAGAAAAATTTAAGTTTAATAAAAATAATCCAACAAAACAATGAAATCACTTAAAAACGGCAACGTTTTGTTGTCTTCTAGAAAGTGTCTTTGTTCTATTTAGCATAACATATAGGGAAACGAAGCCAAGGCTAAATTCTTTAATTGTCAATGATTTCGGAACATGTGCAGGCATCCTTATAAATGATCTGGACAAATTTGATTAATAACAAATTGCAATTTTTCATTGTTCTACTGGAATTTAACCCATCACATCCTAATCCGTCATATATTTCAATGAACACTGCTCTTAAATTATATTTGAAAAGGGTTTTTCTTCAACTCTAATCTCAAAACAACAAATTGCCATTAAAAACATATATGAAAGTTTGCTGAGGAAATAATTTGGCTAGCAGCTGGTAATTGGAGAGAGATATGTATGAAATTGTTTTGGCAAAAAGAAAAAAAGAGTGAGTGGGAGAGCGAAAGAAAGCGTGTATTTTAAGATCTGAATAATATTAAGGGTGTGTTTGGTTCGCGTAGGGTAACAGAATGAAATCCAGTAAGGAAATGAAAAGAAAAGAAAATGAATTATCCGGATTGTTCCTACATGTTTGAGTCTGTTTCAGAAACGAAATCAATTCCTTTTGTGACTGTTTGGTTAAAAGAAGAGAATCAAAGTGTATTTTTTTTATAAAACATGAAGCATCAGCACAAGACTTAAGCATTGTCATCGCCACATATGAAAAAAATAAAAGATTGGTTATAACATTTTTAACTTAACTATTAAAAAGCCCATGGTATTTAAAAACAAGATTATCAAGTCAATGCCAAAAGTCAAGAATTGATTTGAGCAAGTGAAGCGAAACTTCTGGTGAATTGCATCAGCACTTCTCTTTGCTTATAAATGCAAGTGCTAGAGGTCTCATTTGAAGTATGAATAGTTGGTTCTCACTTATTTTGTGAAATCAAAACCATAAAGGAAATAGTTATTTTGCTGAAGAAGAACTTGGATTTAACTGATGTCACGGATGCAGTTGTTGACCAAATGGATGAAATTATTGAATGGAATGAGGAGATTGGAGTTCTTGGGGCTTTCTTGATCAAGAACTCTCATCACAATGAGTTCTATCTAAAAACTGACACTAGATGACGTTTCAGGCCATGGCAAAGTTTATTTTCTCTTCAAAGTGTAATTTCTTATAAAACATATGTCTAGTAAACATACATCAACTACCAAGATTTTATATATATATGTCTAATAACAAATACCAATAGAACATGATACTTGTCATTCAAAAACACATAAAACATATGTCTAGCAAATATACATCAACTACCAACACCAAATGTCATCCGAATGCAATAAAACATCGTCTACATAAAGTTCGTACAAAAGAAATAGGTGAATCATGAAGCATCAACACAAGACTTAAGCATTGTCATCGCCATTTCCACCAAGAAGACTCTTGACATAACTACTTTCAAAGCATCTGGACACTTCGAAAAAATCATGAGTTTATTTGGTTGCGCGGTTAGAATGTTGGCTACTTCAAAAACTTGTGTAGGAGTGATACCTTCCACATTAAAAGAGAGTAGTGCTTCTAACACTTGCTCGCTCTTCTCGACTATTTTTTATCTCGATCATCAGCACGTGCCATTACATTAGCCATGGTGGAAAGATGAACATTCATATCTTTCATGAATGCTTGTAAGGTATCCAACTCGTTAGAACTTTCAGCACCAACACTTCCTCTCTTACCTTTCCTCATCTTTTTTTATGGAGGGGCAGATTCAACAGATTCAACAATTTGAGTGACATTACCACTACCAACAACATCATCCTCATCACTTTAATCAACTGTGGCTTGAGCATGCATATCTTTTTCCATATTACTAATCGCATCAACATAATCTTCGACCGATTTTCCAGTGGCATAATCCTTGCCATAAATACTCATGAACTCATGAAAATGTGGAAAAACAACCCCATATAAATTTTTGCAGTTAGGATGAGTCTGAAGAAAAAAAACAAATTAAAACAATAATCACTAATTATGTCATATTGATAAAATTAACAACTAATGCTTAACTTGTAACTAATTCAATAAAATCATTAATTATGTCTATAATTTATTCTTGAATAATCATACATTGCAAAAATCACCATAAAGCGACCGCCCACAAAATCATTTTCTTTCATCATCCCAAACAAACCCACTTGTACTTAGCATTTGAGAAATAGCTCAACTTGGATACAAGTATTTTAAGCCTAGAATCTATGTGTGGTGAAGCCTTGAGCCACAACCGGGAAGAGCCTTATCTATTACCTCCTCAAGCGAACCATGTAGCCATTTGTGAACCCACCTCACACTTGAATGAGTATCGACAACTAACTCGGACAAAGCGGCTACAAGAACTTTATCCTCTTGGCGGTCCAAAAACGTTTGTTTCTACCCCTTCCACCTTCACTTGCACTACTTTCATCCATCCTACTACAACGTTCAAACCAAAAAATATGCAAAAACAACATTGCTTATTTAAAGAAAGGAAATTAATACATAAATAAACAAAATCTATTACAAATTCAAATAATCAAAATAAAACATACAAGTCCCAAATCTAAATAAAACAAGTCCAAATAATAATAATAAAATTCAAAATATCACAATGTAAGTCTATGATGTCTATCCCTCCAAGTGTTGAGCATGTTTTGGGCCAGCGAATTTCTGAAATTAGTCCATGGATCGAATACATCAATGGAGGTTATATACTCCACTTCATTTTCTTCGTCACTATCATCACTTTCACTATCTACCTCATCATACAAGTTATCATCATTAAATGATTCTGGGGGCATGTATCTCTTTACCAAGTTATGTAATAAAGCACAAGTAAGCACAATACGACCATGTGTTTGTAAATTAAACCAAGAAGGACTTCTAAGAATTCCCATCTTCCCTTGAGTAACCCAAAGCATCGTTCAACCACGTTTCTAGCTTTTGCATGCCTTAAGTTGAAAAATTCTTCAGCGGTTTGTGGTTGTCGTGGACCATTATTTCATTCTCTAAGATGATAAATATGTCCTCTATATGGTGCAAGAAATCCCTCTCCATTAGTATATCCACCAGTGCATAGATAATAACAACCTTGACACATTCAAAAAAATATTTTGTAATACGTTTACTAAGTTGGACTAAATGAAATGATTTCGTTAATTAAATTACCTGGAACTTTCAAACCATTAGGCCGAGAAATTGCATCTCGAAGAATCCGTCCATCGTGAGTCGATCCCTCCCAACCAGGTAAGACATATATAAATTCCATCTCAAGTGAACATACTCCTAATACATTCATTGCAATGGTACTTTTTCTAGTCTGATATTTAGGTCGTCCATCGGAAGGAACATGTACAAAAATCATTGTACCATCAAGTGCACCTAAAGAATTCTACAAAAGGTATAATATCACTTTAGATTATGTAATACTTCTACAATCTTTGTCAAACTAAAATTTGTTTTATTCTTACCTCGAAATATTTACACGTATCATCATCGTTATCCTCTTGTACGGGAGTTGGTTTCTTAAGAAGCACAACATGTAATTTCAAGATTGCTAATAAACAAGCATGAAATTATCTACTAACAGTTTCACCACTTCTATAAAAATGTGCACCAATCATTCTATTCTTTTTGTGGTGTGCCAATGTATATAAGAAACTTGCAACAATCTCTTCCAAACATGTGTTTCTTGTCTCATTCAACCCACCAATATCTCTAACCATTTCCAAAAGTACACCAAATGTTTGTCGATTTATACGAAGATAATTCCTACACAAAGTGTCACTTTCTCTAATCATTCTATTCAAATTGTGCAGTCTCATCTTTGTTCTAGTTTTTTTTATCTAGTTTAAGATGTTGAGAACTATATAGTGATTTTCTAATTGAGTACCACATCAAATGTAGCAAGACAACACAATTAAGCATGGTAATTATGAAACGGATAAATTCCCATTTTCTTCTCCTTGTCAAAGAAGTACCAATTCGAGCCATTTATGTAGAAAACAACAACAAGACATATCGTGAATTGTCAAAGTTAGATCTAATGCAAACAGTAAATACAACGAATAGAAGAGTTAGATATAGCAAGTAAATTGAAACTTTATTTCCATCTATAAATCCAAGGTTTTTTTCTTCAATTACAAAAATATTATCACCAAGAACAGTTAAACACAACATCCAAAGACAAAAATAAGAAATTAGAAGTGAAAAAAAATTAAAAACAGTCAAAAAAAGTAGAATAAATTATACTTGGGTTTATTATGAAATGAGGTAACGAAAGAGAAATAAATGAGGGGTTTGAGAATGATAAACCCTACACACAGTAAGGAGTCTGCTCTGTGTATTTCATTTTCTATTGGTCCACACAAATGGCTGATTTTGGGGAGGGGTAATGAATGGGGGAAATGGAATAGAAATACCTAGGGGGAGTGGGGAATGAAGGTAGAAGAGTTTGAGGTAAACTTAAAAATAAAAGAGGGTAAAGGGAATGGAAAAATAGGCCCAACAAACAACTCCAAAGGAAATCATTCTCTTACCCTTAGACTATTACCCCGAACCAAACGCCCCCTAAGTTTTTTACACATATCTGATCGAATCAGAGTGTAACGATATGAAGAGCTCCGATGAACTCATTAACAGAGAAACTAGAGAGGGAAGAAAGAAAAGAGGAAGAGGGAGAGAAAGAGTGATAGAGAGTAAAATATATATTTTCATTCCTTAAAGGAAATTTATCAGCATCTAATCCTCAATTTCTCTATTTCCTTCCTCAAGAAAAGGCTTGAACTCTTTGAGTATTTCTTTTCCGACAGAAAACTTGGTCACCAATCTCCCATTTCTAACTCGAGCACAAATTCACATGAGTCTCTTTTAACTTGAAATCTTGTGTTGTGGACCACGTTCATATTTGAATTTCTTCCTCCATGCTTTCTTCTTGCCATCAGTGCCACGTTGTTTGTGCATAGAGCTTCATGAAGTTCTGATAGGTTTTGAGATATACTCAAAGTCATAGTTATTTAGCTGAAAATTGGGATTGTCACTGGAATACCCCATGTCATAG
Source organism: Przewalskia tangutica (assembly GCA_029844215.1). NCBI lineage: Eukaryota > Viridiplantae > Streptophyta > Magnoliopsida > Solanales > Solanaceae > Przewalskia > Przewalskia tangutica. The sequence continues at coordinate 137,486 of JAQGDG010000431.1, forward strand.
CTTGCCGAAACAAAATTATGGTTTGATTCATAATAATGATAGACACCTTGATTTACTGAAATCTATTGCGCGATGTAACAGCTTTGAGCTTCTTGGAGTAAACCATGAATACGGATTTGAGATATGACTGTGGTAGCCGATACTTGGGGTGGGTAGTAGTTATATGGACAAGATAATATAGCGGAAGTGGGCCGAGAATCGTCAACTCTGATACCATTTGTAACGATATGAAGAGCTTCAGTGAGCTCATTAACAGATAAATTAGAGAGGGAAGGAAGAAAAAAAGGGTGATGGAGAGAAAGTGAGAGATAGAGAGTAAAAGATATACTTTATTTTTTATTCAATATGATCTGCTAAAATGCGAATACAAGGTATTTAATATTGACTTAAAATAATCTAACCAATCCAACACATGACAACTACAAATGTGACCAGCTTTAGGGACTAAAAAGTAAATAAAAAAGGACCCAAACGATATTAGACAAACTTAGGACACTAAATACTTAAAAGTAAAAATAAAATAGAAATCTCTCAATTATTACATTCCATCCCTCTTCAAAGAACCTTGTCCTCAAGGTTCGTAAAACTGGGTTTTCTTGAACTTCTGTTGCCCATTTAATGATATTGATAAGCGATTGTATGATGCCACAAACGTTGTTGTAAATAATGCAGATAAGTTGTTCGACAGTTTTTCAGAAAATGATTTGGCGACATATTTAGATGATTCTTGTTCTGCTTGTGAGGATACTAATATGGAGAATGGAAGTGTGACGAACGGAGAAATGAAGGATCAGATACAAGGTTTGGTTCTTAATGGGTCACATGATTTATCACTTGGTCATTCAGATTGTGGCATAAATCAGGTGTTTGGTAGGTATATTCAAAGAGCAGAACAAAAATTTCATGATGCTTTAATCTCTGAATGGTGTGATGTAGAGAATAATTATTCAGTTCTATAGACAATTATAATCCGGATGGTGAATGGGAGAGGATTTATGAACTAATTTGCAATGACTATAAGGCTCATTTGGTCCACATTACTAGTAATGATGAAGTAATAACACATGAAGCTGAAGAAGTTTCCGACAATAATGGTGTCCAGGTGCTAGATAAATCTTCTCCATTAAATGAAAATGTTTTTTGAGGTGCTACACCACTTCTGGGTGCTGAAATTTCTAAGAATGAAACTGGATTATATGTGCTTCAATCAGGAAGGAGAAATGAGGAGGAAGGTTATGTGATAATGGAGGCACAAGGCCTGATAAATCATTGTAAGAGGCAATATAAGGATACATAAGGATCTTGAAATTGACCCTGAGAAATGGTGGCGACACAGTAGTTGATTTTCCCCACCTTGAGATTTCATCATTCTTAGAGATTAATGAAAACAAAGTAATTGAGGATCAACTAAAGGTTATTACAATCGAGGCTGAAATGAAGTTACAAAGTTCTTGGGAGTTCATGCTTAAAATTTCAGATGATGGACAAGTTAACGACATGGATAAACTTCCTATAGTATGTGTTATTATGGAACAATTCAAGCGGAATAAGAAATACTGGGAGGGGAAACAAATTTCAGTTAATATTGAAATTCTCTTCTCTACTAACTCTTGTCCAGTAGTTGGGGTTGTTGCTAATTGTCTAAATTATTTTTATTTGACTGGGGAACATTATGGAATGCTATAAAAGGCTCTTAATGATGTTGGGGGTAGAGAAAATACTTTATTTGATGCTATGGTGTGATGAACTTATTTGTTTGAGGTCTATAAATTCAATAATTGATATCTTGACCACTAAAGTCTTCACTGGTTTAATTTTTGTTGCCATGCTTACCTACCGATTTTTTGTCATGACCATAAAAAGTCTCAGTGGTGCAGATATGAAGATGGTTGAGGAAGTTTGTCGACAATTTAATGGGCATTTTAAAATCGAGAATGATGAGAGTGATGTTGTTTGGTTGGTGGAGTGTGATTGGAACCAAACTGAACATCAATTAAAATTTGTATATGCAAACATGAGTATATTAGAATGTTTAGAGGTCCTTCCTGCTAGAACATTTTCAGGAACCTTAGTTCCTCCAGTGAATATCATTGTGATAAAGGAAATCAAGAAATGTTTATCCTATGATTCAATTGCGGTGATTGAGTTTTGGGACCCTGGGAAGTTGTACGAATAGGCTGCTAAAATCATAGCGCCTCTAATTATTAGTATAATCGGTCACGAGGCTGGAGAAGCATGTTACACCCCGTAATTCCAGGACATGTTTATAAGAACGTACGTAGGAACTCAAAAATGTTAAGATTTGAGACTAGTAAAAATTTATCGAAATTATGGAAATGTCGGAAAATGAAATATTGCGACGAATGGGAGGGAGACACGTGTCACCCCCCTTAGTTGGTCTTGGACGAAATGGGCATGGATTAAATGGTTATTTGGCCAAGGTTAAGATGACCAAGTCTTGCTAGGCTTAGAAGCTTGACATTGTTGACTTAGTCAAGAACCACTTGCCTTGATCTTTTAGTAGAATGCATCCAAGCCACCCATTTGTGCTAATCTTGACCCTCCATTGTGTTATTTAAACATACTAGTAGCAAGACTAGTTCCCATACTTAGAAAAAATTTCAAGAAACTTAGGAGCCTTCTATGTTGCTCTCGGGTTTGGGTCCATTCTCAAGACAAAAAATTTCAATTGTTGTTCAATAACCTCCATACTTTGAACCAAGGTTCCTAAGGTATTGTAAGGGTATCTCAATAGAAAGATCCCGGAAAAGTGGCGTTTTCGTATTAATCGCAAGGTGAAGACCTAAGTCACTTTCATAGGTTTGGATTGGAAAGTAAAAGAAAGTTGTTTGTGATCTTCTAAGGGCTTCAAGTGGCGGATTGGAGTGTCAAGGAGAGGCTCTAAGTTGCTAGGGAGCGACTTCGGATCTTGAAGTCGGATTAAGGCTCGTCAAGGTAACAATATTGTTCTCTTAAGTGTTATAAGATTACATATTGTTGTAGCCTTACATTTTAACTAGCATGAAGTATATGTATTAAAGATTGATAAGTGTTATGGATATTGGAAGCCTAAAATCCAAAATGACATTGTTAGCCATTTGAAAGTGAAATACAATTTGGTCGATAATTAGAATTGTCGCATGTTATCTACTTGAAGATTATAGTTGTTACAAACGATTGCGGCTTTATAACATGTTATACTAAACAACTTGAATTGAAAAGGAATTGGAAAGGATGATATGTTGTTATACCTTTTGGCCGAGAATGGCATTGCCTTTTGGACTAGTTTGATATAAATTGTGGGGCAGAATTTTACACGTCTTGTTAGGCGTGTAATCCCCTATTGTTAACTACATTATTGAGCCTTAAATGTGGCGTGTTTGGTTATTGAATTCGGGCCTTGAAAAAGGTGGAAAAGTATGTAGAAACAAAGGAAGTGTTGTCCGATTTTCCGTAGAATTTAGTGACTTTGCACTTAGAATATTCTACGTTTGAAGTTAGAAGTTAATAGACGTATTATGGTCATTATAGGTTGACATAATACGTACGGCATATTGGACGTAGCAAGTGGATTGAACCAAAGAGGTATGTGGAACTTCCTTATCTCTTGAGCATGAATAGTTGTAAATGTATGAGACGGTAGACGTCATTTAGATTTAAATGAATTTAGTTTCATTTGATGTCCTTGACTTGTTTTAAGGATGTTCAAGTTGGTTGAGTTAAGAGAATTAACTTACTTGTTTTTAAAGGATAGAAATGCCTTGGTTTCAAAAGCCTAAAGTTGGTTAATAACTTTATGGAAGTAAAGAGAATGGTTTATTCTAATAAGGTAAACAAAGATTCTTGACTTGAAAATGTATAGGATACTTGATTTGGAAAGTATTGATTCCTTGAGCCTATTCTAAAGTTAAGACACTTGATTTCTAAAGTTAAGAGACTTGAAGTATTTTAAAAGTATATGATACTTGGTATTGAAAGTATAAGTCTCTTGGATATAAAGAAGAATGTAATTGCCTAAAGTATAAAGTTAGTATAACGACTTTATGAGAAGTTGGTTATAATAGCTTTATGGAAAGATGAAAGAGTGGTTTACTCTAGTAATGTAAATAATGATAAATGACTGGAAATAATGAAAGACAAATTGATTTGAAGACATCAATTTCTTAAGGTTTTAAAAGAAAGAAGTCACTTGATTTAGAAGCCTATAAATGTATTTCTAAAAAGTATTGTGACTTGTCTTGAAAAGTAGATATGAATTGATACTACGGTTATTAGTATCTTGGAAGTTTTATATGAAAAAGAGTCATTTTATAGGAGTAGAAGTACGTAGTACTTTGGGTTAAATTCCCGGATTTTTATAATGACATGTTAGTGCCTTAAGTAAACTAAAATGAGAGTGTATATGAACAAAGTTAATAAGAAGTTATGGGATTTCTTAACTTGCTTATGTTATGATAAGCCGATAGCGCTTATGTTATGTATGACAAGCCGGTAGTGCTTATGTTATGTATGATAGCCGGTTGTGCTAGTTTATGTTATTCTTACGGGGTAAAGCCTCGGGTTACTACTAATTCCATGGATTTGCTACCCATGATGCGAGTGCGGCGTTTGTACTCATTGCGGGCCCACCGGGCCTAAGTGGGTGAAATAGTCCTGTGCGGGTGAAATAGTCCCATGCGAAGCGCATCGCTCCATTGCGGGTCCGCAGGAACTATGCGGGTGAAATACTCCCATGCGGAGAGCATCGCTCCATTGCGGGTCCGCAGGACCTATGCGGGTGAAATAGTCTCAGGAGTAGGATTGCTTAATGATACTACGGGCGGGTGACCCTACTTTGATCATGAGCCTCCTATTTTTATGCAGTAAAGTATACTCTTGTTTGCTCTCATTGTTAGTAAGGCACAGTGTACCGTTCATTGAGTTATCATACATGTCTCCAGCTTTATTTTAGACTTTATGATTTCATTCTGATCTTTTCTGTTTCACATACTTGGTACATGTTGTATCGACTCTCGCCGGGCTGCGTTCATGCCGCAGTAGAGTATACAGTTCTTGATCCTCACTCTTAGGATCACTGTTCACCGCTGAGAAGCTCTTTTACTTGAGGCTTATCCTTGGTTGCATCCACAGTATTATCAGTTGTTGTACATTCAGGGGTATGGCGGGGCCCTGTCCCGTCACAGTTGTTATTCTTAGAGGTCTGTAGTCATGTCTTGTGGATTGGGTTGTAAAGAAAAAAAAGATGTACTGTTTTATTATGTATATTTTACGGAAGGTGGCCTTATCGGCTAGCCTGTTGATATTTAATGTCTAAGTATTTTTATGAGTTGTGTATGTTCCACTGCTATTCTCTGATGTATACCTGAAAGGGGTGCCTGTGTAGGGCACCGCCATGCCCGGGGTCGGGTCGTGACAAAGCAGAATTTTTTTTATCGATCTTTGTCAATCCTAGAATGTACATTCTGGAAGATGAGAACATTTTTGAAGAAGAGAACACTATTAAATGGCCATCTATCAAGGGATTCGTGCTTGAATGTTGAGATGAGGAGACTCTATCTAATCCATGCAGCAAATCTGTTTGTGGTGGAAGGGGCCTTATCTTGATGTAGAAATGAGCTCTCAAGCTGAGGCGGAGAAGAAAACTTACGATTCTGTTGGTGTGAAGTGAGCTCTAACACTACCCATCTAGAACATAGATGGGGTATATCTCACCAAATTAAGGTGAAAAGACAGGATGTATTTCAACGAAATACTCTGGATTCGGGCCTAACTTGCACTACTTTCAAGAGCTCCAAAAAGTTCAAATTCACAGCTAATAACATTGATTCAATTGGCCGAATTTCAAGCCTAAGTCCCTTGTATAGGTTGGGAGCTTGAGCACATCTTTCTCATATCAAACAAGGCTTTCCTTGAGTTTGAAATAAGGGGCAAGAAGCAAGGGCGTAGCAGCTGTGTCGAAGTGGCTAAATGAGTCTGCTTCCTTTTCTTGACAAGAATGCTCTGATCTAGCATAAATGTCACTAGGTCATCTATGATTTACATCTGTAGTGCAAACCAAAAAGACTATAGTTGTTGGATGTTGCTCAGTCCTGCTATAACTTAACAACCAAAAGTTTTATACAAACTTCACCCCTTCAAGTTGGCCTCAGTAACAACCTCTGGTCAACAACCAAGAAAAATAATATATACTTCTTCACTACTCGTACAAGCTTGACAGAGTTAAGTTGTATTGAGAGAATTTTTTTATCTCAATCACAATCACTATATTTCGATGTATATTTTTATTTGATGATTCTTTAGCTTCTATTCTCGCAGTATGTAGATCCACCCATCTTTGTTTTCATATTTATAGGTTTGTATCAACTAAGTCTGCACTTCCCAAGATCCTCCCAACGAAGCCAACATAAATCTGATCCATATAAAAAGGAAATTTGATTATTGTGGTATACCAACCACCTATTCTGGAACACAGTAATATCATCATGACTCTCGAAGTCATGTGCGGTAGCAATACCAAACCAAATACGATGAGTAGTGGGGTCCCAAGCTAAGCCAGATTGGGTTTATTCCAAAATTACAATACAAACAACTGTCTCTATAAAAGGTTGTCTTAAGGGAAATAGGCTACTATGCGATCGAGAGTCTTTTCCTTACAGTGTTCCTAAAGATTTACTAGTGAATCTTACAAACACCAGGTTAATATTTCTTCTTTCTATCAAAGTAATTGGATGGTGTGATAAAGAGGATATTGGTATTAACATTCACTCTATGCACTTGACAAATGATAGAACCCTTGTATTTGGTTCTAAACTATATTTGTTCATGCAAGGGACAACCCAGTGCACTAAGCTCCCACTATGCGTGGGGTTCGGAGAAAGACCGGACCACAAGAGTCTATTATACGCAGTCTTACCTTGTATTTCTGCAAGAGTTTGTTTCCACGGCTTGAACTCATACCTCCTTATCACATGACATCAACTTTATCAATTACTTCAAGTCACTTCTTCATATTTGTTCATGCAAGTTACTGCAAAATAGATTGTGATTACTCTTATCTGGATATTACTTCAACGGTGGTTGGTAATGGTAGAAATAACTGCTGAACTGATTCTTAATGGAATTCATTCATGGTACCTTTTATATCAGCATCTTGATATAATTTTCTCTCAAGGTCATAATAACATTCTGACTTCACTACTAGAGTATTGCAGCTATTTTAGCTTGCAGCTCAATAGTATTTCAAGGTTTAGCATGATATGACTTGTCCAATTGCTCTTAATTTTCAGTACATTGAAATACTTGGTTGAAGATTTGCTGTCGTCATAGAGTGGAGAATTGTTCGACAATCAACGCAAAAATTTGTTCCATCATTTAAACAAGTGGATGGACCTTTAGCCTATGAATATGTTCATGATTTCGAAAAGTCCATGGTAATATTATTTGCAGGTCTTCTGGTGGCTGATGACCACTCTAAGATAATATATGAGTCCTCGAAAAAATTAATCATTTCCGATGCTGTAATTAATTTCATAGCAGGTGGAATTCTCTCTGTGAGTCATGAGATAAAATCATATGGTGGCATTATTGAGGAATCATGTTGCAATGTGCTTCACTTCTATTTGAGAGTAAAACTGATGACATCGACATCTTCAAATGGTGTTGTGATTGCTACTGAGACAATAATCCAACAGTGTAATCTGATGAGTCCTCTTAAATTTGAGAAAACTAGTGCATTGAATTGTGCAATTGGTTCGGTGTTTTTGAAGATGTCGATGTCATCAATTTTACTCTCAAATAGAAGTGAAGCACATTGAAACATGATTCCTCAGTAATGCCACCATATGATTTTATCTGAAGACTCACAAAGAGAATTCCACCTGCTATGAAAGTTAATTACAACATCGGAAATGATTAATTTTTCCAAGGACTCATCTGTTATCTTAGAGTGGTGATCTTCCACAACATCCAGAAGACCTGCAAACAATACTACAATGGACTTGTCGAAATCATGAACATATTCATAGGTTAAAGGTCCATCCACTTGTTTAAATGATGGAACAAGTTTCTGCGCTGATTGTCGAACAATTCTCAACTTTACGAAGGCAGCAAAATCTTCAACCAAGTATTTCAATGTACTGGAAATTAAGAGCAACTGGACAAGTCCTACCATGCTAAAACTTGAAATACTATGGAGCTGCAATACTTTAGTAGTGAATGAAAGAATTAATCCCCTTGATTATTCTTATTCATAAAAGACATATATATACAAGTTAGAATTTCTATAAGGAGACTAACTATACAATTATGGTAATATTACAATAGTAATTAAGGTACAAGACTAATTATAATATATACCAAATATACATAATCTAAAACATTGTTCACGGGCAAGGGCCGCGACGTTATGGGCCTTGGGCCGCGGTGCTAGACTCGGTTTAACACACCCACGCAGTCATAGCGGGCGGTCTTTGTTATACCCCGTATTTCCAGAGTATGTACGTGAGGGCGTACGTATAAAAATTTAAGCCTTGTTTGGCAAGGATCGAAATTTGTTCACAAGCATCAAAAGAATCGTTTTTTGACTAAACGTTTACTAAACTTCATGGGCGGAAAATTTCGCCATGTCATTTATAATTTTTGAGGATTTTTACGACAGACGAAACATTTTGTAACAACGGAGGGTGACATGTGTCACCTCACATCAAGCGTGACTTTGGGCGGTCTTTGGACGATTGGGGGGTCAAGGTTGGTAGGATATTTTGTGCAAGTTGGTGTGGTAGATGGATAAGGTGTACTTGGCTTGATCTTGGCCTTACACTTGCCTAACACTTGGATTGATCTTGGTCATTGGTTGGCCATTGCTTGACCTATAAATACCCCTCTAAGTTGAAGACTTTCTTCATCCAAACTTGAGCATTTTTCTAAGTCTCAAACTACTCCCTCCCTCTGAGTTTCACGCCACACCCCCTCCTCGAGGCCTTCTACGAGAAACCCCTAGCCTAGTTGTTTTCGTATAATACCCCCCTTTGTGGTATAGAAATACTCTCCAAGTATTGTTATAATGCCAAAATACTTTAGCCCTAATACCTTGTAGTACTTTCCAAAGTTACCTCTATACGTAGAGCCCGGAAATACTATTATACTTTTCTTTAGCCACAAAAACGAAACCCTAAGGAAAACCTTCATAGTCGGTTGAAGTGTTAAGGTTGCGAGAACTTCTAAGGGTTGTTTGGAGCGCTGGAGCACCCGGAGTAGAGCTTAACGTTGCTCGTGAGCGACTTATATACTTGGATAATTTTGGGCTCATCGAGGTAAATACTATCATTCTTCTATTGTAATTGGGAATTACATATCGTAGTTGTATATAAATGAATATAAGATTCATAAGAGAGTTGAACGTAATAGAAGGATATTACAAGAAAGACTTGAATCAATCACATCGTAAGAATATAAGTAAGTTTAAATCAGCATTTACATAGATCAGATTTACAGATCGATAACCTTTATTGGTTGAATGTTCATGAGTAGACGTGGCTACTTGGAAGGTGGACAAGGCTAGCCGTTATAGCCGCGAGCGTTTGCTTATAGTCGATAATCGTCGCGAGGTATGTGATTCTTCCTATATTCTTGAGCATGATATTTTAAAAGGATATATATATAGTACGGTAGACGATTTATGTTAACAGAACGTAGTCAGTTACGCAATGTCCTTTGACTTAAGCTCAATAAAAGAATCTAAGTATTTCAAAAAGATTAAGAACCGCTGTTGAAAGAAGAGTAATACTTGGTTTTGAAAACATAAGAGTTATACTAGCTTTATGGGAAGTTAGGTATAACGCCTTAAGAGAGATAAAGAGAATGGTTTTACTGATTTTAGAAGTTAAGAGACTTAATCTTAAAAGATAAGAGACTTGACTTAATACGGATGTTTGTGTGAAACCTCATTCGTGAGTAATGAGTACTGGTTTTTAAAAGGAATAATATTTTACCGATTTTGGAAATCGTAATAAGTATCGAACAAACCATCAAGTAGCTTAATAAAGGGAAATGTATGAATAATGAAGTATTATTAAAACCAAGAGAAACCTTCATCCGCATGGCTAAGATGAGACAAAATGATATTACATTTTCTAGATCATGGTCGCTTTAATAAGATGGTTATAAATAAGAATAAACCCACACATATGGCATATGTTACTCAATTGTTTTAAAAGAGATTAAGACATTGAACCATGAAACTTTCTAAAAATAAAGAGACTCGAGTAATTGAAATTAGGCAAACCGAACTTTAGTGAAAAGAATGTTGTCAAAAGGAAAGTGTTTTGGTTTACCTAAAACGCGAAGTCACTCTATTTTAATACTACTGTATCGTGACTTTTATAAAAGGAATGGATCTCTTTAAAAGGAATTTAACGACGTGAGTACTTTAGGTTAAAAACCCGACTTGATATAAAATGAAAGTACAGTCAGGTACAACTTGTTTACGCTTGTTGTATAACTTGCCTATGCTTGTTGTTGTATAACTTGCCTATGCTTGTTGTTGTATAACTTGCCATGCTTGTTGTCAGGTAACTTGCCTATGCTTGTTGGATAGCCTTTGTTGTGCAAGAATTGTGTTTCTATACTACCGCGCTTCGATGGAGGCCGTTGATCGTCGAGAACTTACTCTGACGCATCGGCAAAGACGGAAGATTCCACCGCATGCTTCCATTATCATTGTTATACGGGCATGTCTACACCGGCGACGGATTCTGTGGACACGTGACCATTATGGTTATTCATGGCGGCATCGTGGACTTACTGCCAGGATCGCGCGAGTCTGCTTACTTGCCCCCGCCGCCTACGTGACACGCGGATCTAGTAGCGTTATTGACTTACCACGGTCACCTTCGCGCGGCATCGTGACCTACGGCCAGGATCGCGCGAGCTGCTTATTTGCTCCCGCCACCACGCGACGCAGTGGATTCGTAGCGTTATTGCACTTGCCACGGTCGCCTTCGCGAGTCGTTTGACGGAGCCGTGACTTACGGCCAGGATCCGCGCGTAGCCGATTCACTTGCCCCGCCGCCACGTGGGCATGCGAGGAGTCGCCGAGGCTATCAGACTTGCCACGTGTCGCCTTCATGATACAGGTTGTACAAGATATTGGTACGCCTGATCTGGTAGTTATACTTGCCGCAGACGGTTTTTATAACACGTGGGACCCGTGTTCGTATACCTCGTGTTGTTATATCATGATCGCCGCAGTGAGGAAGGAATTCCACCGCACGAGTGATGATTTGGAGGCGCGAGTCCCCGACTTGATATGACCATTATATGTTGTGTAATCGAGTTTGGTTATCATACATGTCTCCCGCTTTATATAGACTATTATGATTTCATTTACGTATTTTCGCCACATACTTGGTACCCGTCAGATCGACCTCCTTCAAGGCGCTCATGCCGCAGTAGGTACATCTGTCGTCGATCCCCGCTTTAGGATCACCTTTCAGCAGATTGGAAGCTCTGCCTTCCTGAGACTTATCTTTGGTACGTTACCCGAGTCCGTAGGTTCTCAGACATCCGGTGGTATGGCGGCCCCATTCCCGCCATAGTTGTTGTAAAAATCTTAGATGTCCAGAGCACTATGTGGCGTGGCTGTAAGGATTGTAACTGCTCAAAATGTTTATATATATATGTCGAAAGGCAACCGCTTTGGCTGGCCTATTTTCTTTATCTCGATCCACGCTCTATTCAACGTTTAAGTTTTTATTTCACTGGTTTTTCTCTCGTTGTCAGATCACCAGGTGCCCGTAAGGCACCGCCACGCCTGCTCGCTGTTATACCCGTGAGTTGCAGGTATGTATGCGAGGACGCATTTACGAGAGTACTATAAAATTTTGAAAAGAAAGAAAGATGCGAAGTTTTCACTTAAAAGTTTCCAGCTATTTGTGAAGAAAAAGGTTCATGAATGGAATTGATTCTGCAGATTTGGTATTTGGACTTCATAGATTATATTAGAATTTTGAGATTTTATTTTCTGAATGGTCACTGGGCCCATGGAGAAATTTACTGGCTGGGCCCACTTGTTTTCTAGATTTTGGCCATCAGTGATATTTTTCGAAGACGTTTTGAGGGCCAACAGAGGCGACACGTGTCACCCCGCCAGGTGGCTTCGCCGGTTACATTTTGGGCACAAGGCCGACTGCAGTCAAGCCCGACGAAACGTTTCCACATTTCGTGAGGAAAATTCCGCTATGTCCTTTTTAATTTTTGCGGATTTTTCCGAGAGACGAACATTTTGATCAACGGGAGGTGACACGTGTCACCTCACATCGTGAGGTCGCAAGGCCCTGGACGATCGGGTTCACGACGGATTGCTTTGTGGCTCACGCTTGGCCCTATTCGTTCCTTTGTTTTGTGCCTTGTTTTGGCCTTTGTTTTCAGGGCTTGTCTTGCGCCATGCTTCGCGAGTAGGTTAGGTGCACTGGCTTGATCAAGGCCTTACACTTGCCTTGCACATGGCTCGATCGCCATCGGTTGGCATTTGGGTTTGCTATAATACCCCCTTTGTGAAGACTTCCATTCATCCAAATCTTCCAAGTCTCTGAAACCCTCCTCCTCTTGTTGACTCGCCCAAGAGCTCCTCTCCTTTGAAAGCTGGCCTTGGCCGCGAGGTCTCCCCTCCCCGGAGAATGCTGGGTACCCCTAGCCTAGTCAGCTCAGATAATACCCTTGTTGTGGTATAGAAATACTCCCCTAGTATTGTTATAATGCCCAAAATACCTTAGCTCTTGTACCTTGTAGTATCTCCAAAGATACCTTTACGTAGAGTCCTAAATACTACCTTTGTCCTTTTAGTCTCAAACCTAAACCCTAAGGAAATCTTCATACTGGTCAGTGATTTGAGCAGAAGTTGGTTAGAACTCTGGCGGTTGTTTGGAGTGGCTCGAGCGCACTTTGAATGAGCTAAACCTTGCTCGTGATCGACATTATAACTTGATAATTTTGGGCTTATCGAGGTAATTATCTCATTCTCTATCAGAATTGGAAATTACACGCTCATGTTAGAGCATATAGTCGGTGTATACTATATGGAACTACTTTAGTATTCGCAATGTCTTTTGACTTAAGCCTCAAGAATAAAGAACTGAATCGAATCAGATTTACATGCAGGTCAGACAGTAAGAGGTTGTAGAATTGTACACGCCCGGTTAGATTTGTAAATTTCCCTCGTCAAGCCAGCCGCCGATAGATGAGAGATTTACGTCATGTGAGGTGTCGCGAATTTTCTATAAAGATAGAAACTTATGTTTTGGGGTTAATAGACGCTTGACCTTTATAGTGAAAGTACTCAAGAGTAGCGATTCTACTCGGCGAGCGGAAAGTGGCTAGCGTCAGAGTACTGGAGCATTTTGCTTATTGTCGATAAATCGTCATGGTATGCTAACCTCTTCCTATCTCTTCTAGTACGAGCATGTGTGAACTATGTAGTAATGTAGACGCATACGTGTTAACCGTGGTTTGATTAGCTTAAAACATAAAGTTGTTATAACGCTTTATGGGAAGTTGGTTATAACAAATTACGTAGTAAGAAAATGGTTTTACTCGAGGTTGTAGTTAAGAGACTTGATCTTATAAGATAAGAGACTTAACTTATTTGTTTTAATGAGGACGCTATGGAAACCTCATTCAGTAATGAGTACTTGGTTTTTAAAGCGGATAATGTTTTACCGATTTCGAATCGAATGCATCTACGCACCACCGCAGCTGCTAATAAAGGAAAATGTATTGAATAATGATGGTTGGATTAAAACCAAGAGAACTCCATCCGCATGTAGCTAAGACGAGACAAATGATATTACATTTTCTAGATCATGGTCACAGAATAAGATCGTTATAAACAAGAATAAACTACTCACGATATGTCATACGTTACTCAATTGTTCTAAAAGCGAATCAAGTGATTAAGTCTGGGGAACTATGAAACCAATTGAAAAAATGAGAAGCTTGAAAGTAATCAAACTAGGCAAACCGAACTTAGGAAAAGAATGTCTACTTGGTTTTGAAAAGCGAAGGTGGTCGTCATTCTAATACTACTGTATCGCTGACTTTATAAAAGTTAAATGGATCTCTTTTAAAAAGAACTTAACGATGTAGTACCGGGGTTAAAACCCGACCTTGGCATAAAATGAAAGTACTTCTGAGTCAGGTGAACTCTGCCTACGCCGTTGTCGCTGGAAACTTGCCTATGCTTGTTGCGTGAAACTCGCCATGCTTGTTGCCTGAACTTGCCTATGCTTGTGACGATAGCCTTTGCGCGCATTGCATACCGCCTCTCGATAGAGGGCCTGGCCGACTTGTCGAGAACTTACTCGACGCGGGCCGTTGATGGAGAATTCCACGCATGTTTCATTTTGATTATCGCCTTGTCATTGATGTCATACGGACATGTCTACACCGATGCACTCCGGCACGCGGCCACGCGGTCGGATCGACACCCGATATATTGTTATTGTGGTTACATGGACATGTCTACACCGAGGTAGAATTCCGGTACGCGCGCTACGCGGCAGGTTGATCACCCAAGATATTATTGTTGATGCCATACGGACGGCTCACCGCAGGTAGAATTCGGGCACGGCCAGCCAGGGCATTGGTATTATTGTTGTATCATGGACATGTCTACACCGATGCAGACCCGGTACGCACGACGATGCTAACATGATCGACGCTGCGGGCGTGAGACCCATAGTTATATTTCCAGTGATGACTGAGGCGCGAGTCCTCGGATCGATATGACCGCTTATGTCAGGAATCGTAGTTTGCTATCATACACGCCTCCTCGCTTATATAGACTAGTATGATTTCATTTACGTGACATGGGGCCACATACTTGGTACCACATCGACTCCTTCGGGGCCGCTCACGCCGCAGTGTAGGTAACATCGGCCGTGATCCTCGCCGTAGGATCACGCCAAATAAGATTCAAGCCCGCTTTCTCCGAGGCTTATCTTTGGGTGGTTCTCGAGTTGTGTTCTGTACATTCGTGGCACATGTGGCCCCGCCCCGCCATAGTCTTTGTATATCTTGCAGGTCTAGTACCGTAAGTGTGGTTGTAAAAGGATTAAACTGCTCGTGTTTTACGTATATACCAAGGCAATCGCTTTGGTCAGCCGCTTATTTATTATATCTTGTTAAATGACTCATGTTTTATGTTCCGCTGATTTTCTCACGATGTATCACTGGGTGCCCGGTAAGGCACCGCAACGCCCCGAACGGTCGTTACAAAAGTGGTATCGAGCGCTAATCTCTGAAAGTGCCTACATGCACCGTGTCTAGTAGAGCCTCTTCTTGATTATCGGCGTGTCAGGCACCACATCTAATCAGAGGCCGCAGGACATTTAGGATTGGTTTCCATTTTTCGCATTCGAGATCGTACCTTAGAGTCAGTTGTAAGTCGACCCTCCGACGATCTCTGCTTACCGCTACGCCTCCACCATGCAACCAGATCCCAGGCGGCAAGGCAAACTGAGGGTGTCGCTAGTGAGATACAGAGGAGTACGAGGCGCAGCCCTGACAAGACTCGAGGTCAGGCTTCAGACGGCTTTTCAGGACGCCACACCCAGCCACCCCATTCAGAAGCTAGAGTCACACCGTGGCCGATGAGACTACAAGCACTGAGCCTCCACCCACACCTGGGCAGTGAGACGGGTTGCGCGAGATGGTCAGCGGCCGCCGTGGTCGTGGGCCGACATGGCGATAGGTCGGATGCAGCAGCTCCAGCCCAGAGTACCAGCGTTCACCCTCGAGCGTATAGCCTGAGGTCATGACTCTCGAGCAGCCCGCCGCAGTTTTACGGGTCGAGGCTCGAGGATGATCCGCAGGAGTTCATCCGGCAGCTACAGTCGGATCACGCGGTGATCAAGGCTTCGAGACCGAATCAGACCTTTGTTCGCGATCGGCCGCGTGATACCGCAGCCGATTGGTTTGATTCACGAGCTTTCCGGAGAGTACGCACCTCCAGCAGTATGGGATGAGCTTTCGGGCTTTCTCACGCACTTCTTGCCTCCGCATGGCGAGGGCACGCCGGCTGATTTTTGATGCTTAGATGTAGCTGGCGACGGTCGGAGTACACGTGGAGTTCGACCTATCGTCTTGCAGACGTCCCAAATACTGTAGCTAGTGATGGAGGATCGAGTGCACCGATATGTTACAGTGGCTCGATTACACGTCGGAGGCATGTTCAGAGTAGCCTTCACCGGTACGACATTGCCTCGTGACGCATGCAGCTCATCACTGTGACGCGAGGTACGAGAGGTTCGCCGAATGACTCGACTGCCACAGGCCGTGACATCGTGGTCTTTTACGATTTCGAGGCGGACCGCCTCAGAAAGATATTAGTTTGCACTCCGCCGGCAGTGGTCCCACAACCTTCGAGTATTCGGAGCAGCCGTGGCCCATGTCTGGTGTTTCAGGAAGTAAGGTGTTGGCTGACGCGTCACCCCTACCCTGGTGTGGTCGATGCGTAGACCGTATTTCCGGGAGTGTCG